>CAJUYH010008019.1:0-16281 GCA_910591685.1 Galerucella tenella | reverse complement strand
TCCTCTAGCTTTTCAATGTTCCATTGTTTTAATTTCTTCTCCCTTGCAAAGTTCCGTAATATCTTCATTTTCATTTTTACCACTACTAGAAAATGGTCAGAGTCTGCATTTGCCCCTCTAAATGAGCGAGTATCTTCTATTATTTTCAGCCATTTTCTCGATATAAGTGCATGATCTATTTGATGGCCTTCATTTGTTCCTGGTTTCATCCATGTTACTTTGTGTTGTTTTTTATGTCGAAATTTTGTACTGACTATATATGTGTCTGTGCTTGTTCCAAAGTTACAGAGCCTTGCTCCATTATCGTTAGTCTTGCAGTGTATTGTTTCTTTCCCTGCCACATTTTCATTGTATTCCTCTTTTCCAATTTGTGCATTGAAATCTCCTATCACTAGCTTTATATCATTTCTGTGTGTTCTTTCCCATACCTCCTGTAGTTTGTCATAGAATTCCTCTTTCTGATCATCATTTGCTTCCTGAGTTGGTGCATAGACATTTATTATGGTTAAATTTGCTTGTTTATTTTCGATTCTTATGCTTGAAATTCTGCCATTTACTGCTTGAAATTGTAGTACTTTATTTCTTAATTTTTTATTTACCATAAATGCTGTACCATTTCTTCCTTGCTTTTTGTCTCCCGAGTAGTAAAGGGTATATCCTTCTTTATCTATTCTTCCTTCGTCTTTCCATCTAATCTCTTGCAGTGCCAGTACTTCTAAATTATACTTATCCATTTCTTTAGCTATTTCTGCCATTTTACCGGTTTTCAGCATTGTTCTAACATTCCATGTGCCTACTTTTATTTTTTCCTTGTTTTTCTTATGTTTGTTTGTTTGTATTTTTCCTTTCTTATTTGACTATTGTTTTTGTTCCGTTATCTTTTCCTTGTTCCTTGCCTGGTCATCACCTATATTCTTTGTCCCTTTGTTTTGTGCTAGTTTTTTGTCCTTACCAGTTTTTCAGATAACTTATCCCATATCCATTCTTCCCCATCAATGGTTATTTTATTAAATCCAATCTTAACCGTCCTCCCATTACTCCTTTCCTTATGTGCCCTGTCTCTTATTGTCTTTTGTCTTTCCCTCTCCTTCTTTGTTGGATCATGATTTATGTATATTCTGTCGCTTTTTATATTCCTCAATTTTTGTTTATTTTTCATTATTTTCTCCTTCTCTTGACCATTATCTAGTTCTATCAGCACAGTCTTCTCTCCTAACTTGTGAGCTGCTTTAACTTGTACCTGTATTTCCATTTGACTTTCCATGAAAGTGGTGACTGCTTTGCTTAACTCAATGTTATCCGTTATATTCATCTTAAGACCAGTCATTACTACGTTATGCTTTCTTTTCTCCTTTTCTGCCCATTCTTGATTTGTTTTAATAGTTCTCAGTTCTTTCTTAATATCTTCATTCTCCTTTTCTATTTTTTCATACATTTTTCTTATTTCCTCATTTTCTTGTTTTAGTGCTTGAATCTCCTCCCTAAATTCTTTTTGCTCCTTCCGCATTTCTCTGGTTTCGTTTTTCATACCTACCATTTCTGTTTTCATATCCTGCATTAATTCCAGAATTTTATCTAGCTTTTCCTCTTTTTTTGGTTTTGTTGGCGTTCTCCCTGTCTTTCTGTTTTTCCCAAACGGTCACGGGTCACCCTATATCAAACATTTATACAGCGTGTCCACACTGTCCACCTGTCCACGGATGGGGTATAGGTGGAAAATGTTTAAATATTAGATTGAGTGAAAAATGTCATTCTTGATAAAAAGTTTAGCTTGTTCTGAAACCCCATAAAATGGAATAAAATTCAAGTTTTTCAAAACTCATCTCATTTTATAGCCAGTTTTATGAAAACCGTATGAATTTTTGCACTTCGAAAATAATGTATTAATCTACCAAGTAACTGTCAACTTTTATGAAAAATTTTCAAATTGTGATTAGGTATTTAATAAATATTTGGCAACAATGTTAGCTATTCAACAAAGAGTATATCTTATTAAGTGTTATGGTATTGGGGAAGTTTCGTACCATTATGCAATTGCAAAATTTAACAAAAAATATCCAGATGTACCCATTACGCGGTGTGGATGAAGAAAATTGATAATAATAATCCATAAAACTGACTATAAAATAAGACAGGTTTTGAAAAATTTCGATTTTATTTCATTTTATGGGGTTTCAGAACAAGCAAAACTTTTTATCAGGTATGACATAGTTCACTAAAATAAAAATTTAAACATTTTTCACCTATGGCATACCCCATCCGTGGACACGCTGTAGAAGATAATATATTTATATACTATCTATAAGACAATCTAACAACAGGAGGCATATGGAGTCCGAACGATGACCAAGCAGGACACACTGATTCAACTGGGACAATACCAGATTAGTTTGAATAGCATGACACCGGCAAGTGAATATAATAATCCCATCTAGGGAACATGTGATGCACTCAGGTAATCCTGGAGATATCATCACAATCATTACACAATAATTTCATTTTGAATGCAATAAATATGTACTGCATCACATTCTCTCTGTTCCATATTCGTATCATCGAGAAGAAACTGTAACTAGCCTGCAAACTTCTATTAATAAAATTAATAATTCGACCAAGCAATGGCGTATACCTACCTAAAACTGAATGAGGCAAAATTCGTTCTTGTCAATTTCACTAACAAAGGTCGATTTATCCCTATAAGAATAATCATTTTTAAAGGATGCTTTAAGTCATAATCGGGTTTCACAAAAACAACGTAACGTGCCGAATTCTGGCCTGTATGAGGGTAAAGTCTACTTAACCTTAAACAACATGCAACAAAACAAATTGACTTAATGTCACAATATAAGCGAAATTCTTTCGGAATAAATCTACTTTGAGATTCAAGTAACTCTCTATCGTGGCCAAAGATCAGACAATCCTCTGCTATGCTAAAACTAAGCAAGGTCCAAAGTCTTGCATGCATTGGCATTACAGGGGCAATGAGGACTACTCCTACAGCGGCGCTGGAGACAATGCTAGACCTTCCTCCGCTACATTGTGTCATAATGTGCGAAGCAAGGGCAGTACTAACCTTACTGGAAAAAGCATCAGACCATGACGTGGCACATGGGAGAGGACACACAGAGATAAGGCATGTGGATGATGACATTTTCAAAATGCCAACAGACCACATGAGACCACCAGATATATCTTTCGCAAGAACTTCGAGATTGTCATCAAAGATCGAAAGGAGCTTGAGGAAGAGAACGCACCACCACTTAGTAGAGCGAATGAACTTATCTGGTATACAGACGGATTAAAAAATGAGCTCGGCACCGGAGCGGGCATATACAGCAAGACGAGCAAATATGAAGGAATCGTCTTGCTAGGAAAATACGCTTCTGTGTTTCAAGCAGAGGTCTATGCAATACTTACATGTGCAAGGGCAAATAATATGAGAGCCTACAACAACAGGCAGATCAGAATCTACAGTGTCAGTCAAGCTGCCCTTAAAGCACTTCAGAGCTATAGGGTGACATCTCGGCTAGTATGGCAGAACCCAAATGACTCCAGAAGACTTTTACAACCAACCAGCAAAGAACCTGTATGAGCTAATACAGGGAACGGATTGGCTGAATAGGTTGTAGTCAGAACACTAGGAGTATCCACAATAAGACCAGGAGGCTGAGGTGGTGCCGGCGAAGGGACGGCTCCTTTGGAAAAAAAAAGAAACTCTTCTGATAATGAAATAAGGAGACGACCTGAAATATATATAGTACGTAATCGATATTTTGAAAAGTAAGGCGACATATTTTTCGAAAGAATTCGGTTACTAAAGCCGACATTTTGTAGATATTTTGAAGCAAATAGGACTTCGCCAGACTTGTACAAATAGGTGTGGAGCCTATTGTTACTACAATTGTCACAGGAAACTGTAATTGAGTGAATAACTACAAAACCGAGATGGGATTTACCTTCTTGTGGTTGTTAACTATAACCAAACTTTTTTAAATATTGTTCAACTTTTAAGTTGATAATATGGATGAAAAACGTGTCGCATTGATTGCGCTTACATTGGGAAAACAGTTGCTTGAAGGGATAGCCTAGGTCTAGCATTAATGAATCTGGCGCCAAGAGTTTTAAACAGAAAAATTTTAAAAACCTCTTAGGCACGCCAATCTACCACAAATAGGCTTCATAATATTTTAAATTTGAATAGGAGAAAGAAATTAATTTATTTTTAAATTAAAAATTTAATAAACATTCAGTCATACATACCAATCTAAATTCTAAACTCTAAGTCGGGACTGGTGTAATTTGAGCGACGCTCGAGTGTCGCTCTAAGGAGTTCTCAGACTGTGGGGGAGTACACAACAAGAAGACGCTCAAGAGTTCTCGGACACAAAAATAAGTGAATTTCATATTAGTGCGATGTTCTCGAACTTAGCCCTGATGGTAACAAAATTCGGATTATAAATGTCAAGTTTACTTCGACTCAAAAAAAAGCTAGAGTGTAATTCGGTAAGACGATTTAATGAATATGCAAATCAATAAATTCAAATGAGATGTGAATTAGTTTATTTAATTTAACGGAAAATTACACAAGTTAAAAACACAATTATTAAAAATAGCTTGATTTTCAGAACTTTCGTGTCTTTTGTTAATATTTTGTCTCCGTTAGTATTTTGAACGGTGGTAGTAAATGTTTCCTGGATGGTAGAGTACGAGTGGAACTAATGATTTCTCCATAATGTTCTTCATCCAACTGAAGGTACGGTTTTAATAAGTTTGGGTTGCTGTCCCGTAAGTTTCACAAGTTTTTGTTCCCCTATACCACTCCGTCATCAAAAATATTTGTTTACAATGCTGGTTGTCATGCTTTCAAAACATAGGTTCCCTTTTTGTCGCTGGAAAAGTTGGGGCAAACTTTTTTCGCTGTCATAATGACACAATAACACGGCTTATGGGATTTTTTATACATGAATTAAATTGTCAATAAGCGCTTTCGATTATTTACTTTTAGCTGCTAGTAGCAGCTCGTAGTGACTGAATTCCGTTCGTTTATTACCTGGCGTGACGCCTAGTCTTACCTTCCCCTTGCCCCTCAAGCACATACCGAAAAGTATGAGCTTCAAGCCACGGACATTAAATATTTCACGTTTGTCCGGTTTGACGTTTATTTAAAGGTTGAGATTGTACCGATTACGATTTAATACGATTTAAACCTTACTAAAAATATCGAAATATGCAAAATTTTATTATCGAAAACATTATAATAATTGAAAACTGTTTTCCTGACAACACAGAAAATTCATTGGCATTGGCACATGTCAGGTGGTTTTAAGGATCCTAAAAAATCGTGTTCGTTTTGCTCAAAAGTCGTGACGACTGAGGCGTCACGCACAAGTGCTTGAAGCCCAAATAAACGAAAGCAACAACTATAAATCTTGGTTTGTACCGGGTGGTCCAATAAGACGATCTCTCGGCTATATATCAGAAACTATTCATGTTATAACTTTAGGAGAAAAAATTCCTTAGAAAAAGTGGACCAGAGAAATTGCTGGAAATTACTTTCAAGTTTCTAGGTTAACCGCTAGGGGGCGTAACCTGTGAAGAAAAATTTTAAGACCAGTTTTTGTGAAATTTGCCCAATTATACCCACTGTTAAATAAGTAAACTGAAAAAAGGCCTAAATTTCACACAAATTTGTTTAATTACTTTTTATTCTATTTTTCCAAATAAAGGGTGGGGGAAAGTGGGAAACTGTTTGTGGATAAATACCTAAAACTTTGGTTTGAATCAACCGATTTTAACGAAATCGGTGTCAACAGAAAGAGTGTAAATGAATTAATTACATCTACCATAAAACAATGGCATTTAGTTTTAATTGTCATAGGTAGAGGGTACTTTCGAATGAAAAAAATTAAAATTTGTTTTATTGAAAAATGTTCGATGGAAACACCTAATTATTGTAAATTATAATGTTACTGGATTAAATTCTCAACAAAACGGCGCAAACCGCATGTTGATAGCTTTTGTCGAACTCGAGATATAAATAAAAACGCAAAAACATAAGTGAGTATAGTATTGACACCCTGTATTATAACTTAAAATTAAATATGGGAAAGAAAGATCATACAGATATCTTGGTCATTAAAGCTTTATGTCCAATTGAATGTTCAAATTGTTTATCATCGTTTTCTACACAAATACGTAATCTAGCACGCATTGACATATCTGCTGCTTAAATTTCAGCTATTGATATACTATTTATAGCGATTCTAATGCGCTGTTGCATGTCGTCTCGCGTCGTTGGTGAGTTTGGTACGCTAAATCCTCCAATCTTCCCCACAGATAAAAGTCCAGACATATTAAGTCTGGAGATCTAGCTGGCCTGAAAATATACTTACCCTTCCAATCCAACCAGTTGGATAGCTTACATTCAAATAATCTCTAACTCGTCTGGAAAAATGCGCAGGACACCCGTCATGCTGTAATATTATACCTCATGTTTGTAAGGAAATATCTTTCAATAAAACAGACAACCAATTATCCAGAAAATCCAAATATGTTTCGCCATTTGAAGTTCAAAGAAATATGAACCTGCGATCTTTCCGTTAACTATACCACACCAAACATTAGGACTCCATACTCCATCTACCTTGAAGCTGCACTTCCTCTACCCAGTGCGGATTTTCTTCAGACCAATAATGCTTATTATGCAGATTAACACCACCCGCACTATTAAGCGTAGCCTCGTCTGCCCACAACATTTTTGACATGATATACGGTTGTTCTTCTAGCAGATTTAACAATTGCAGTAACCTGAGATTAAAGCAGCACTTAATTGGACATTAAGTCTTAATGATCGAAATTTATGTATGATCTTTCTTTTACATATTTAATCTTAAGTTATAATACAGAGTGAGTCAATACTATACTTACTTATGTTTATGCGTTTTTATTTATATCTAGAGTTCGACAATAGCTATCAACATGCGGTTAGCGCCATTTTGTTGAGAATTTAATCCAGTTCCATTTCAATTCACAATAATCAGGTGTTTCCATTAAAGATTCTTGACGAAAACAAATTTTAATTTTTTTCATTCGAAAGTACCCTCTACCTATGACAACTAAAAGTAAATGCCATTGTTTTATAGTAGATGTAATTACTATATCTACACTCTTTCTATTGACACTAATTTCGTTAAAATCGGTTGATTCAAACCAAAGTTATAGGTATTTATCCACAAACACTTTCCCACTTTCCCCCACCCCTTATTTGGAAATATAGAATAAAAAGTAATCAAGCAAATTTGTGCGAAATTTAGGCCTTTTTTAGTTTACTTATTTAACACTGGGTATAATTGGGAATATTTCACAAAAAACTAATTTTTAAATTTTTCTTTACAGCGGTTAACCTAGAAACTTGAAAGTAATTTCCAGCAATTTCTCTGGTCCACTTTTTCTAAGGAATTTTTTCTCCTAAAGTTATAACATGAATAGTTTCTGATATATAGCCGAGACATCGGCTTATTGGACCACCCGGTACATTCACCCCTTAACTGGGGTGAATGTACTAATGCGATTTCAGCATTATCTCCAGTCCAGAATTATACTGTTCTAATCACAAACCAGAATGGTTGGATAAATTTTGCAGATATTCCAACCCTGTTCAACTTAGAAGTGTAATTCATTGTCTGTCGGGGCATATTGCATAACCGAGAAGTAGATATTTCCTCCTAGTGAACGGTCCACTTTTTGAAAAGTGATTTCCAAATTTGTAAGGCGTTATAATAATATAATACTATTATCTTGATATCTATTGATAACACGCTTCACTTAAATATGACAATTGTTGAAGGAAACTGTAATTAAGTAAATAAAGATGGTATGATTCCATCGACTACAGTATAACTAGAAGGGAAGTTTCAAAAACTTCTCTAGGTTATTCAGTGCGGGTATCGACCGCATGCTAAGTTCTATTGGTAGTAAAATTCGCAAATGGTTTCTGAAGTTTGTGGTGCATTTCGTTCTCTCCCAAATTAAGAGCTTCCCAATTTGCTTCCAAGCGTCATGAGAGCTATGGGACATATATAGCGATTTTGTCTGTGTAACTCAATAAGTTTGCTAGTTTGCTCCATTTCATTTTCAAAGAGAAAACTCTGCTGCTCGCCACTGGCGTAACTAGCCATCAGACCTGGGGGGCCTAGGAATGGCCTGGTCTATAATGATGTGATCTGGAGCGCTATTCTGTAACTCGTTTCGGAGAGAAATCGGTATCGGTAAAAGGTGATAGCAGACGGTTCAGTTTTCGTTCATTTTTGTCTTTCACTCGAAATGATACATCTGAACTCAAAATGCAACAAGAGTGCTGAATGAATTCATTAATGAACCGATCCAATGATGTTGGATTTTTTCATTCGGTATCATTCACTCCGTCAGAATGAACGAAAAATGAACCGTCTGCACACAAAGAGAACGTTCACTCGTATTAAACTGATTCCGAGACGCACTACATCACCCGACGACATCTATTGATAACACGCTTCACTTAAATATGACAATTGTTACAGGAAACTGTAATTAAGTAAATAAAGATGGTATGATTCCATCGACTACAGTATAAATAAAAGGGAAGTTTCAAAATCTTCTCTAGGTTATCCAGTGCGGGTATCGACCGCATGCTAAGTTTAATTGGTAGTAAAATTCGCAACAATGACACGAGATTAAGAGATGCAATACCCATTAATGAGCGTCTGCCAGTCTGGCTTTGCAATTTTTAGAAGCTGGAGATTCCTACCTAAGCTTGATGTATTTATTCAGAATTTTTAAGCCGTTAATGTCACTAATGGTTTCTGAAGTTTGTGGTGCAATTCGTTCTCTCCCAAATTAAGAGCTTCCCAATTTGCTTCCAAGCGTCATGAGAGTTATGGGACACATATAGCCATTTTGTATGTGTAACTCAATAAGTTTGCTAGTTTGCTCCATTTCATTTTCAAAGAGTAAACTCTGCTGCTCCGCACTGGCGTAACTAGCCATCAGACCTGGAGGGGCCTAGGAATGGCCTGGTCTATAATGATGTGATCTAGCCTATTTATGAATTATTTTATTGGAAATAAAAGCCCGTGACTTATTTGAAAAATTGTTTGATGTCTTAGCCAAAAATGGACCTACAAAATAATCCTTTAGACTAAACAAACAAATTACTTTGAAAAATCAAATTACATATAAAAAACTGCTTGCCATAGGGATAGATTGCCTGATCGCCTGAAATTCATCGATAATTTTAATGATGAAATATTTTGATGCGTGTCTGGTGTCTACTTTATTTGGTACGGATATTTATTTGAAAAATCCTGATGAACCCTGAAAATATCTGGGGGGAGCCCATAGTTAGATTTGATACAACTTCTTTCAATCTTTCCGAGCATCCCCGACTCTAGATGGATGATATCTAGCAAGTTGTATATCACGAAAATCTGCTACAATAAGCATAAATATAGTAACATGTTATATAATTTCACTATATACTCGTAGCAGTGTTATATTTATATAGCAGTCTGGACCATGTTTAAGATCCTTAGTATGAGAATAATGTGTAGTATATTTATGGGTACAGTCTGTGGTGGAAATTATGGCAAATGATTAACTGGGGTGCTTTTTTGGGACTTTGTTTATTTTTGCTCCTAACTCAAAATATTGTTGGATATGTCCAAAAAAGAATCCACTGAAAATTGTACTCTACTCGCCCAAAGCGTTAAAATATTTCCCAATTAAAATACTCTTAAATTTTGATGTTTTTTCAAAATATCTATATCTCAGGCGTATTTATTGCTATCAGATTTTCTATAGAGGGATTTACTACAAAACTGCTAAGTGTGAAGTAGCTGTAATCTGCACCTATGAAATGGTACCGGTCACTCAATCAGGTTTTGCTGAAAAATTCTCGTTATTTTAAAAACAACCCTACTTAAAGAAAAAATGTGGATGACAAACTTGGAAGGAATTCAGTTTCTTTTAAAAAAGGTTCAATACTTAAGTTGAATTAGTAAGATTGATGTTTGTTGTTGAAAATAATCATTTATTAAAAGTTAGATTCGATAATTCTGAAAAACTTCATAAAGCGAAAATATTAATGCTTTATCTCGAAAATATCAATCTTGGTGATTCAACTCATTGAACTTTTTTCGAAGGAAATTAAATTTTTTGTAGCATTCAATCCCGAGTAAATCCCACTCTAGAACAATCCGATAGCATCAAATATGGCTGAGATATAGATATTAAGAGAAAATTATCTGAGCTTACGTGTATTTTAAATAGTAAATATTTCAACGAGTACCTACTTAGAGTAAATATTAGGAGCTCGAATTTTTAGAGGGTTCTTTTTTGGACAAAGCTTTCTGACAATATTGTACCACTACAACTACTTTGCATAATAATCTTTATAATAGAAAATGCCATCCATATCATATAATTAATCTGTATCTGTAGAGTAGGGAGGGTGAGTGTAGGCTCACAGCACTTAGGCCACATGTGACCCATTTCACAACCTCCCGAGGAGTTGTCCTCCTAGGTCATCCTCCATCCTGAATTTCCCAGGAAGGTGGACAGGTCACTAGGAGACATCTCCTTTATATCGGCAGGTGAGGCCAAGACTCACCGAACACACACTCTCTTATTGACGATAACTCCGGACACTCGCATAAGACATGCCTGACAGTTTCATCTTCCTGTTCACACATCCGGCATAAAGGTGTTCCCTTAGTTGACAGTGTCCAGTCAGAAATCCTACTGTTAAACGTAGGTTTTTCTTGGTCATCGCCAAATATTATTTCGGCACTAGCTTCCCAGGATCGCCCAGGGTGATCCTGGCAAGACTGCATCCTTTGATTCCATCCCATCTCTTAAGGGATTGAGTATGGGTCTATCGTTTGGCTAGTTCCGCAATTGTCGAAGTCGTCACTGGGTCCTAAAATTTTCAGTCCAGCCGCTTCCCTGGCTAAAGAATCGGCAATCCGATTTCCTTTACTCCTGTCGTGCCCTTTAACCCACCTCAGGATAATATTGTTGACTGTTCAAGGCTAACAGGGCTTGTCTAATATCAGAGCGGATTGTTATGTTTTTCCTGAAATCATGTAATTGATTTTACGACTATTCATAATAATATTATGTGGTAACAAATAAAATACCTACATTATTAAATTCGTAAACATTATACCCACATCAAATGCACCTATAATTTATTAAATTTGAATTGTGGTTGATGATATTTCCTACTATTAGCATGAGGTATTCAGTCAAACATTTAATTTAGGCTGGAAATGCCTGTATAAACGGTTATAATTCCAATTGAGATTCATGCTCTAGATTTACAGAAGTTATAAATATCCGCTCGTAAAAGTAATTTCCATAAAGGTATCTATATTTATATAATACTAAAATCTGGAAATATATGTAGAAGGGATTATCCGTATCCGTATAATTCAGCAATTATCAGAAATATTATGGGACGTGTGTTATTCGACTATTACACCAAGGATATAAATGCAGACGCTTGTATCTATAGTCAAGTTAATTTTTTTGGAGCTATTTTGAATAAAAACTATTTATATAATAATTTTTAAATTCTTCAGTAAGATATTGTGGCAAGATTTAAGATCTATGTATACAGGGTGTCCCAGGAGTTCGTACCAAAAACTTGGGAGGTGATAGAAAGGCTAAAAATAATGATGGTATTTCATATAAATTTTTTTCTTTACGCCCTTCGTTAACGAACTATAGGGCTCTAGAGTTTGGAATGAAAAATGGTTTTTTATTTACAATTATCAAATAGCTGATTGGAAATTGGTAATATTTTAACCGTTAATAAACACCATAATTGCACACTTTTTGCGTGATATACAAGTCTACAACATACTTGTGAACTCAGGTACCGACCAAGTTAAATGGTGGATGCGCCATTTTTTGTAAGTAAAACTTTTTTCAGTAATAAATGCAATAATTGGCTTTTGTGAACATTTTTAGAGATATGAAGTCCTCCTGTGACATCTCGATAACATTAACGGTTTAAGAGATACGGGCAATTTTATGTCCCACTGCACACCTATTGGCGCATTCACATTTATTTTGAATGTACGATTACAGGAAACATCCTGTATTATTAGCAAATTAATAAATTGGTGCAGTCTACATTTATAAAGATAAACTTTTACTTTGTTTAACTATGAAGATCTTTATTGAAAACAAACATTACTTTAATAAAAGTAAAAATATCAACAAAACCCTGAAAAATGAATAACTACATTACATTAGCAGATTAGAAAAAACGAGTAACCAAGTAATTAACGACATCAAAAAAGTCAAAACGGTTCAAAAAAATTACTCCAATTTCTTGATAATTTGCTAATAATACAGGATGCTCCCGGTAATCGTACATTCAAAATAAATGTGAATGCGCCAATAGGTGTGCAGTGGGACATAAAATTGCCCGTATATCTTAAACCGTTAATGTTATCAAGATGTCACAAGAGGACTTGATATCTCTAAAAATGTTCCCAAAAGCCAATTATTGCATTTATAACTAAAAAAAGGTTTACTTACAAAAAATTGTGCATCCACCATTTAACTTAGTCGGTACCTGAGTTCACAAGTATGTTGTAGACTTGTATATCACGCCAAAAAATGTGCAATTATGGTGTTTATTAACGGTTAAAATATTACCAATTTCCAATCAGCCATTTGATAATTGTAAATAGAAAACCATTTTTCATTCCCAACTTTAGAGCCCTATATTTCGTTAACGAAGGGCGTAAAGGAAAAATTTTATATGAAGTACCATCATTATTTTTAGTCTTTCTATCACCTCCCAAGTTTTTGGTACGAACTCCTGAGACCTAAAATATCCATTGTGCCCCTTTGCTTTCTGATAAAAGAACTAGTTCCGAAGAAATTTCAGGATATTCGCAGGCTTTAGCGTGCAGGCTAGAACTTAAAAAACATATGACATTTCTGAATTTGGATAGTATGGCACTAGAAATATATTCACTGATCATGTCCAAATCATCATCACATCCAAGGATCAGTTGGTTATTCTGGAGACATCATATGAAATTGTTCTTAATCGATACACACTCCAATACAAACAATCACAAAATTGATTTAGACATGTTTTAAAAACAAAAATAATCATATCACAAAAAAAGTAACACCAAATGTGTTTTATTAACAATATTTCAGAAATAAGCGAAAAAGCTCTATCCCAATAAAACCGTTTTTGGATAGTTCACTTCACTGGATCTCATTCCTATAATATTACACTGTAATATTGTTAGAACGTCACGCAATAAAATATTTTTCCCACAACTAGCTGTGAAGTTGACAATTATTGCTTTTTCTAGCCAACTGAGAAGTTGAATTTCTATATTAGTGGTTAATAATTTTTTCCACTAATAACCTAGGTCAATAATGGACAAATTCAAATATTTTAAGAAGTCAGGGATAGTAGTTCAACAAAAACTTGTGCAACATAATTTTGTATATCCAAGAGATTGTCTTTAACATATTTTTTACTTGAAATTACCTATCAAAATAAAATTATTTGAATAAAAATGCCATTAGTTTAAAATTCGCGCTCAACCAAAAATGACTGATGACATAACGGTCTTCACCGCCTTGGTGTATAATATACTATTATCTCACATTTTACCAAGGATATGATCTACTGTGAGTGGATCTTGAAAAATTTGTCGATAAATTATCACAAAATTGGATTGTTAGGCTGATTTTTTTAGGTTCAATTATACTGTATTAATCAGTTTTAAGAGCTTGTCGGTATGTACATGTACGCAATACCTACAAAATTTTAATATTGGAAAAATGACACAGGAGTCTCTAATAACGGACCAAACACAAAATGGGGGCGAGTCTATGCATTTGTTGTGCATAGAACAAGAAAAAAAGAAGAGTTCTGAGAAGTAGTCCTATTTACATTCCAACAATGGCAATAGCTTGCCGTACAAGGTCCATGAAGTGGACACCGGCGATTTTAAGGATTTTAATGATCCAAGTACTCAAAATGGGACGCATCCCAACTCGTGCCCACTAATCCCTTAAAAGGTACAAGAGTAAAGGTCTCAATAATCTGTATACCTAACTCGTGCTCGATTGAAAAATTTACCTGTTCAAATTACCATCCCATCTATAGGAACAGGTATTATTGTTAAATTGGGTTTTCCTGAAGTACTTACTAGAAAGGATTTTGTTTCGGGTTTGATATTTATGAATGAGTTAGTTTTATTTCGTAATTGGGAGGGTTAAGAGCAGCTCTATAAACATGTCGATTCGCGAAGTATCAAGTCAACGTGGGAAAATATTATTAATTGTAGAACAACACAAATTTAATCAAAGCAGCAAAAAGTTAACATCTGGAGAAATTATGTGGGTGTGTGTGAATAGAAAGTGTAACGCATATTTTCGGACAATCGGTGATTCTGGTGGTGTAATAACAGAAAAAGTGTTAACTCATAATCATCCTGCAATAGAAGAAAACATTATCCAAAGACATATAGTGAGTGCATCTGCTAAACGAAAGGCCTTTGATGACATTTGTGAAAAGCCTAGCAAAGTTATTCGAAAATGTTTTGAATACAATTTAAATGAACTTAAAATGAATGATTTAAATTGTATAAAAAAAAACAATTTATTATGAAAAACTTAAAAAGTTTCCAAAACTTCCATCAAATGCCAAAGAGGTGTTTGAAGTTTTAAACAATATCAATACACGCACTTTACAAGATGAGAACTTTGTACTTATAAACGATGTTGGATTAAATTTAATTGTATTTTGTACTGAAACTAATTTGAAATTTCTCTGTGAGTGCACTACACTTTACATGGATGGGACGTTTTCGTATTGTACAAAGTATTTTTTACAATTGTTTACAATCCATGGCCTACGTAATGGACATTACATACCACTTGTTTTTTGTTTATTGCGAGATAAAAAAGAAGACACCTACAAAAAATTATTTCGCAAATTAATTGATACGTGTAAGGATAAGAATTGGAATCTACTGCCTGAACAAATAGTAATTGATTTTGAAATCGGCATTCATAATGCTACGCGATTGATTTGGAGTGAAGCTAGATTGATAGGCTGCCGATTCCATTTAAGTCAAGCATGGTGGCGAAAAATTCAAAATTTGGGACTATCGTCGGAGTATAAAAACAAAGAAAGTGATATTGGAAAATGGTTGCGTTACTGCTTTGGAATTATGTTTTTGGACCCAGATTTAGTTAGCGACTTCTTCGTTTTTGAACTTATGGAAGAAAAGCCCAACGACGAAAGATTGTGTGCGTTTGCTGATTATTTAGTGGAAAACTATATATCGGAAGAGGCTCGTTTTCCTCCTAATATATGGGCAGAAGCATCAGCTAGTATACACAGAACCACGAATGCATGTGAATCATTTCACAGCCATTTAAATAGTTCATTTTATAATGCACATCCCTCATTATTTGTTTTCGTTGAGGTATTGCTAAGAATTCAGGAAGAGACTTACATTAAATGTCGCAGTGTAGATAATACCATTGTCTAATATAAAGAAATAGTCTGTCAACCTCATGAGTATAACAGAGATTCTAAAAAAAGAGATGCATATATCGATGGCCTAAGTGCAAAACGTCGTATCCGTATAACAATAATTGTTCATTGCAAACAAAAAATCTCCTGGTTTCGATAGAACTTTAATTTTTAGCGCGTAAAATGAATTTATCAGGTAGCTGTGGCTTAAGATGATTTGCCCCAATGTGAAGGTAAACTCAATGCTTTGAGTTTTGAGCTTAGAGCGCCAAAATCGTTTTTTTGAATATTTGGTGGGTTGCGACGTTTTGCACTTAAGCCATCGATATATTGAGAGGTGGCGACCTAAGTTAAATTACGGTGAAACTTGGAAACTTTCAAATACTTGCTACTGACCAATAGGTGGCTCCATGATCACCTTAAAATATTAATAGCCCTTAACTAACATTTCTAAACGTCTAGGGTACCTACCTAAGCAAACAATACAATAGGTAGGTTTCCGATTTAAAATAAGCCTTTAGTAAAGTACCTATATTTTTTCACAATATTTCTTCGACTACTAATAGGATTTATAATGAATGTAACAGATCCGTAGTTGGTAAAATTTACATACTACACACACAAATTTAATTTATTTTGTGAAAAAAATCACTGAATTGAAAAAAAGAATTTTTTCTACTAACGTGCGGAAAGTGAATCTTTTCCGCACTAAAAAG
>CAJUYH010008018.1:0-16282 GCA_910591685.1 Galerucella tenella | reverse complement strand
TATCAAGTCTTTATGTTTTGCGAATGAAAACATATATATGTATATATATCTATATATATATATATAGATATACACGTCAACGTTTATGAGTGGCGGATAATTCGTTTCACGCTGGTTTCCTCGCCTCATCATCTACCACTTGATACGTCGCGTCTGATGAACACGTTATTGAACAGAGAAAGGGGAAAAAAGTAGACATGAAATCCACACGTTCATAAAGACTTGATGAACAACAGCGTTAACTCGTGCCTTCAAGCAATAAATTATCAATAAAAATTAAAAATAAATAAAAATATATCTACATAATATTAAAATTAAATTTTCCCGTATTAATGGATAAGGTTTCGAATTATTGGACCAAAATAAGGATAAAAATACCGGTCAGTATTTCTTGAAAATTCCAAAGAAATATATTCCTGTACTTTTAAAAGAAAAAAAATTTTATTCGCTCATTCAATTTATGTACTTATATATTTATTTACTATTCCACTTTTTTTTGTTTGGGGAAATAGACCATACAAAATAATGGAAATGTTGGAAAGACTGCGAAAAGAAGAGAATAGAGATGAAGATGAAGATGATACTAAAGAAGAAGGTGATGAAGAAGAAGATGAAGAAGAAGAAGATAAAGGAGAATGTAACAAAGTGATGAATTTCTGAGAAGCATGAAAATTGCGAACGATTACGCGAACGAGACCTCGGGCGTATTATTTGCATTGGAATGCATCACGGGAAGAATTGTACAGTGGTGATGATGGTGGTGCCGAAACCTCACCACGTTAAAGATAATCTACAGGGTGTCTTGACGAACGTGAGAACCAGGTAAAATTATTTTTGGCATACGCAGGGCGTCTTCCCTTTCTCTATATATCCGCCTGCCTCTTTCCCTTCATACTTTTTACGTTATTATTCTTATTTTTATTATTATTATTTTTTTTTTATCTTCTTTCGATTGCTCCTTAACGTACAATTTTCATTTAAAATTACAACTTTATGGCCGCTGATAACAGTGCAGTTAAATAAATAACGGCACAATCATTTTATATATAAAATTTTTTTTTACCTCAATAATAAAAATTGAAATACAAAATTATTTCAATTTATTGCGTAATCACCAATCAATTTATTTCATATTTAGATTTACAATTTCGTCACAGTGTTTTACTTCATTGTAGAAATCATTCAAAATTATTCCGCTGTAAATATATACATGGAAATAGAATGAAAATTGTTTTTCATTATCGCACATGAATCGCAAATTTTTCATCAAGTGGAACTAAATTGAAATAATTTAATCCAATAATTATGACAATATTTTATTTTTAAATTTGAATTGCATCCCTACTTTACTATCATTTATAATTAAAAAAAAAACTTGGCACAATAGAAAGTTAATCTGCATGAAAAGTAAATATTACAATTAAAGTAACGTCAAAATAATGAATAAAAATATTATTTATACAAAGATATTTTCATATATAAATCAGATGAATGGGTCACTTCAACATATAATATGTAAATATGCCTATACATACAAAAATATAAAACAATTAATGAATACTGTATGTGTATATTTTATATCCATATTGTGTAGTGGCATTCTGATTGAAATGAAACTAGACAAGTTGAATTTCATCTGATCAATGATCAAACCTGACACATTGACGCCCAGTTACGCTTCAGGCTTTAATTATTAATTAACTTTTCTCACTTAAACATGACGAGCTATTAATCACATTTACGATACAAGAATGAAGAAAACAGAAAGAAAAATACTAATAATAATAATAATATAGGCTATATAAATTGGAATTAATTATTAAATAATTCGCAATGGGAAAAAAATTAATTTATTACTTTCTCTTATCGTTATGTGTATATGAAATGCGGACGTTGATATTAATATTGAAATTGCAAATTGGACAAAGTGAACAATAATAATATAGTTTTCGCTTGTGTATATGCGTGTGTGGATGTGTGAGTGTGTGTCCTCGCTCATTTGCCCTTCTTGCTTTCATTTTCTTTAGTTTTTATTTTTCCTCATTTTATCTCTGAGAAATGCGAACAGTTGGTATACAACGGATTTATATAGTCGACCCTCGGAAGCGCAATGTATATGTACATGGGTATTAAAGCGCGTAATGTATAGCATTACCGCATCCACGTACGGGGGCTAATGGGCGAGTTATTTGCAACGTTATAGCCTATAGCACAACAACGTTAGTATCATCTACATATATTTTTCATTCTACATATAAACATATATACATTTTGCTATTTTATTTATTTTATTCTCTCTCTCTCCCTCCATCTTTTTTTTTTTGTTTTTTCATTTTTACATTTCATTTTTACATATAGATTGTACAGTTTTGCGCCTTTCTTTTCAGATAATTTCGTATATTCTTATCGTTCATCATGAAATTGTAATAGATAAGTACTTATCAAATATAAATGTGTTGAAGATAGTCTAGTTACAAACTTATACAGGCAATTTTTTTCCAATTTTAATTTACTCCTATTTTTTTTTATATTTTTTGTTTTTGTCTTCAACTAATGTTTATGGACTGTAATGAAATGTATTTGAGGTGTATTTGATGAGTGGCGTGAAATTGCACGTGTATCGCCATTAGTATAATTCGCGGGATCGATGGAACGATATTCTCTGGTGTATTATAAACTACTTTGCCGCGATTGCTTTTTTTTTCCATTTCATCACTTTTTTTATTGTGATTCAGTAGGGATAAACAATGATTAGAAAATTACCACCATGATAAAAAATAATCGTGATATATGATGGATAAGATTGAGAAGGCAGATATTGATACCAGTTGGATATAAAATAGCGGAAGAGAGGGCGGATAATTGGGTTTAAAAAATATTCGAAAATCGTTCTAAATTATTGGCTTTGAATAATCATTTACATAATGAAGTTCGTATTCGCATAAGTTTCTAAACAATTGTTTGGATTGCGAGGCAGCTGGTTATCATTTTCGATACAGCGACAATTTATTAAATACATTTGTTTTTGTATTATTTTGTATTTACAACAAGAAATTATTTGGCAACAATTTTAATTAAAATAATATAATTATATTAATTATATTGGCAAATTTTGTTGGAAAAATCTCACATATAAAACAAATTAACCCGATTAAATTGTGTTCAAACTATTTGTCGATGATATCATATGATTCTATATGATTATGTCCGGGTTCTTATACTATTTCTGGATGACTGGATTCACCAGGAATGTCAAATGAATTTATTAACATCAGGTGGTCGATTCTTGCTGGAACTCGTCATCGGCTAACCGCAGGTCAGCCTGAACAGACGAGAGACACTTTTTACACACGTGTATATATTACCAAGAGTTATGTGAGCGTGAAAGAGAAAAGAACCATCATCTAACTCAATCTAATTACAATGTCATGACACTGAAATGGAAATTCCGGAGGATCGAAAATTCCGGGTGAAGTAAAATAGAACATGAATAATATTCATGTATTGGAGAAATAGAAAAAAAAAAGAAAAAAAGGAACGAGAATGATAGTAAAAGAAAAGATTATTTATATATTTGTTCGACCTTTCTCTCATGACATGACACAAATCCTTTTAGGATTATCCATGGCTTTGGCATTTATTTTCTTTGTTGCTATTGATATCATGTATATATATATATATATATTTATATATCTTGATCATCATCGCAAGCCTGTCACATCTGTGTATATAAAATGATTTTGGCTGTTAGATAATCCCTTTACATATCGTATCAAAATATTTCATCTATTGGAAAAATATTTTAGATGATATTGTATAGACTCAAATGAAAACTGACTGATGTGAGAAAAGAAATAAAAAAGTGGATTAATCGTTGAAGTTCCACAACCTGAATCCACGTTTCGTATCTTTTAAAGTCAGCCAATTATTTATTTGCTATTGTTTGCAGATGTAGAGTTGAATAGTAGGTTAAGATTTTAGATGTGGATAAAGTGGAAAATTTTGAACGAATTCTATTTACTTTGTTGGGATGTAACAAGTGACAATATATACAGATGCATACAGTTGTGAAAGTAAGTACAATGTGAAAATATAAATTCAATTATTCATTTCCAAGACTCACCTCTACCCTATAGATCATAAGTGATTGGTTATTTTCAAACTGCAAATTATGATTATTTGTGTTGATAATTAATTAATTAATTGATAAACTGAAGTATTGAAAAGTAATAGGCGAATGCACGACTTCTTCAATCTTTATTTTTTATTTTATCGCAGTGATTCACTTTACTTCTATTTTGTAATATTTCAGCTGCGATTTTAACACCAATGGAATAATAACGACATAAATTGCGATCAAATTACAGATGAAATTGTTTTAGACATTTTAAACATTGTATATTACAGTTGCGTATTAAAACATCGAAAATTAAAAAGAGAAATTTATTTGTTTATTTCGGCAAATTAAATATCAGTTTAATGTTGGATTTGTATATTTATTGCTATATTTATTCATGATTTTACTTTATGTCAATTATTCTACTCAGTAAAAAATTACTGTTTCTGCATTTATATTTTTTCCTGTGGTTGCATTGTAATCTTTTTAGAGGGTTAAGGTAAGCAAACAGTTATTTTTGTTTCTACCCTTGAGCGTGTGCTTCAATGCCATTGAATAATAAAAAACGTTTCTATACTGCAATGGAAGACAATCGAGATGGTGAAACAATGAGAAAACACAAAAATGGTTGCACATGGAAGTTTATGGTAGTAAAACGATGGATGATAAGAAGCACGACGAAAATATCTGTTTGCTTTTTATCATGATATTTTTCTATTTTTTTTTTCATTTTACTTATTTATCTTTTATTTTATTATTATTTTTTTTTTCGTTAAAGATTTACCGTCACGCAAGTTTCATCATTACCATCATCATTATTATCATCATCTTCTTTCTGAATGGATATACACTCACGACCATGAATCATCTTGGGCTTTTATCTAGCATGAAAGATGCACGAGCACTGATAATAAACCGCTTTATGATATATTTTCTCATATACATGATCCTTACTATCCCGAATTTTATTTTGAAGCTCACTGTCAGCAAAATATTTCAACATTAATTTTGAAACTGTTAAATATAAAGGTAAAATACAAAAACAAATGTAAAACAACATGAAAAAAAAATGTATTGCGAATGATGTCACGTTTGGCGAATATTCATCGTCCAATTTGCATTGCATTTATGTGATAGGGTGTATAGATAAGGATTAAAAAAAGGAATCTTTTGCTAAGTGGTTCGGAAAGCACATTGAACACACGTGGGTTGCACTTTGACGTTCTCAATTCACACATATATATATATATATATATATATATATATTACATTCATGAATGTGTATAATATATATATAAAGGTGGGTTTGACCCAACAGTTTATTATTATACCACCCTATCGGCTTTGTCATTCGTCTAATACCCATATTTATGATACATTTATTGAATACTATATTGGCCACTTGTAAAAATATACTTGCATATATGCTTAAACATATATATATACATGTATTTTATTTTACTTAATCTTTATGTCTTTGAGCTCTTGACACTGGATAATATTTCCTAATAATTCTTTACTTTATATTATTACAATGGTATCTTGGTATGAACGAAAATAATGAAAAAAGAAAACTAATAATAATTTTCTTGAAGTATTCGAATTGTCATCTAATTGAAAAAATTTTTTATTCATCAATCTTTTTCGTCAATCCGTAAGACGAGATATTGCCACGCATATATTCATACATATACATATGTGTGTGTCTGTAGATGCCTGGATGTGTACCTGTGAGGCGGAGTTTATCATTAAATTGTAAATTTTATTGGCTTATTACGGCTATACCATACCAACGTAATTTTCTATGATTTCACAGCATTTACGATTGGCTGCAATATTACTAGTTATATTTCCTGTGTATATCAATGGGCAATGTGCATGATCACTGTGATATTAATGCAGAGGAAGTTTATGTGCGCGATACGTTATTTACGACGATTTATTAAACTTTTTTTCTTTTCTTCTATTTCCACTTACCAATTTATATATATATATATATATTGAAAAGTTTTATTAGTTCGTGAAATTGAATTATTCAATACTCAACTATTCATTCAATTTATTATTAAATATATATTTCACGTGACACTTGTGTCCCATGAGAAAAAAAATTGATAATTGATATACATAATTAAATGAAAATGACGTGTATTTTTTTTTTCAATTATTTTTTCCCTTTACGTTGTGAAATATCTGTAGAGGTTTGATAGTGGTGTAAGTAGCAGATAACATTGTGACATATTTTCTTTGACAAAAAAATATTAACACTATTACGAAGGAAGTATATATATACGTATAAGTGTATGTGTGTGGGCGCGAGCGTGTGCGTGTAGATTTGTCAATGGATTGGTATGGTAGTGTATCGAGTGGCGGAACACTTTGCGGTTAACTGATCTTAGAGGAGCGACGTTTATACTTGGCCGAGGAACTAATTAAAAGGATAAGTGAGAGAGCGAGGATATATCCCATGGACGAGATAACATCGCCATTGACGCCACTAAAAATTTTCCATCTTCTTCTTCATCTTCGTCTTCATCTATATATATTACCCTTCACTTTGTCTGTCTCGATTTATTTTTATTATTTCCATTTTCATCGTCATGTTTTTTTTTCTTTTTTCTTTTTCATTTATCAATGTTTATTCTTTTTATTTATACGGTTTTACAAAAGTGGCTAGATAATAAATTGCCTTGTTGATTATTACACATAGAGAGTGCGAAAGAACTGCTCAATTTTATTTGTCAAGATTTTAGTACAAGTCAACTATGAATTTTTACTAAGTAAATTGAATTTGATTATTTGTTCTCTGATGAATTGCTCAAATTCTATTAAAAAAAAATTTGAATCGTTTGCATCGGACCATTTCTAAATTAGTTTTCTTTCTACATTGCTAATTTTCGTGGTTAATTTTATTGAATCGGACGACCCAGTTCTTTTAGTATATCAATAGAACGCAATAAAAGCCTAAAATACTATTTTATTGCGCTGAGGATGGATAATTATGAAAATGGATAGAAACTCTTGTTACTTTCCTGATATAGGAGTTTGTTAATTATTATAAACGAATGATATTGAATAGTAAAGTCGTGTTAATAATCAATATGAATTCCAAAAATGGCAATAATAAGGAAAATTGTAAAAACTTCTGCAATATAATTATTACATAGCAACTGCTTTCCTCTCTCACGCAATTAAATGAATTGTATTTGACTCTTATACTGCGTGAATTATTCATTCTAGTCCACACATAAGATAACATGACAAATTCTACTGTCCTTTACAGTTTTCAAATAAATAATTGCGTGTGTGCATTTCATAACCGTAAATTTTTGAAAATTATCACACATAATCTACATAATCGTCAATTTATTCTTTATACAAAATTATAAACTATATATGCAATCAAACGTTAACATCGCCAACTTATCTGCCTTCACCACCCCAACATACGCACACACAAACGCATATATATGCGTATATTTTGTTGTGTGTATATATTTCTCATTCCACCGTACTTTATTCATCTTTCCCTTCTTCAGTTGTTTCTATTTTTTTTTGTGTTGATAGCCATCAGCTTGTTAAAATCTCAGTGGTAATTGTACAAAAGGGTAAGGAGTAAAAAACGTGGCAGTTTGTGTACAGTTTCACTTGTAAAAAGAGTAAAGTCAAAAAGAACGAGTAAATGAGAGTGAAAAAGTGCAAGAGAGAGATAGAAATAGCGGAGAGAGAGAATGAACGAAGAAGTCAAAACGCGTCTGGCATAAAATAGTGAGAGAGGTCACGGGAGTGACGTGTTTCGGACGTGTGTGATCACAAGATATGACAAGACAGAGCTGGTCCCAAAAGCACACGCGTAAAAACACACGCATATAAATATATGTGCATGAGTATGTGCACATACACCGATTGGGGGATCGCACTGAACCATTGATGAAAAATAATTTGTAAAAATCCGGAAATATGTCGGTAAATATGTAACATTACTGAAAGCATTATAAACTAATGAGATGTGGTGGTATTTCAAATCCCAATTAATATTTTCAAGTTAATTAGACTGTGGATTTAATTTTATTTTATTAAGAATAAAATTCACTGATTTGGCATTATAATTGTGAAAATATTGCATTTTTAGAATCAAATCACGTATTTAGACTTTGAATTTTACGATTTTTTCATAAATTTTTAGATAAAAGTCAAACATGTCGCAGCTGATACGATTTTTATGTACGAAAGACGTTTTACAAAATATCACAATATACTGTAAATATTAATATAAACAATTGCGTAAAGTTTATACAAATCCTTCTGTTATTTATAATATTCACTTTTCATTATATTTTTCGAAAAATTGTAAAGTTTGAAAGTTAGAAACATAATTTGAATTGTGAAACGACATATTTTCGTAATTTTCAATCGACAGGAAATTTACGTTTTCTCAGAGACACATCTCTGCAGTTTTATTTAATTAATTAATTAATAAATTAAACTCTGTCGATGTTGTTAGGTATAAAGTATCGTACTAGTAATTAACGTATGCATCAAATTATCGCTGCTTTTTACGATACACTTTGATATTACAAATGATGAAACAGAGAAACAAATTAATAAAATTCACCATAAACATGTACATGACGTAATTTTTTATAGTGAAACTCAGCTATGTTTTTACATAACATGTATGTGTATTTATGACATTCAGATAACAGATCGCACTGGTATATTTTTATTTATTATATAAATATACATCATGTAATATCCTCTTATTATAAATAAATAATATATTGGATATATAAAAAAATTATTGTCAAAAATAATGACAATAAAGTAGAACAAAAATTTAGGAAAGTACACTCACCCCATACGTTTCATTGAGATTATTTTATTAAACGTATGAAGCATTTGAATAATTTTTTATATTTGAATAGTTTGAATAATGAAGAAAATAATATATAATCGTTCATTATTTATATATATATTCATAGAGAAAATATTACTATAAAATTAGATATTACGTAGCAAGGTTTATTGACATGGAAGACTTGTCAGACATCATCAGAATGTATGCAATTGTATATGCAAATTTCCCACAATAGATGTGAACGTCATTTTTTCATAATATAAAACTCTCATCAGAATGTGCCATAGCAATTAATGATCCCCGGAACATTCTTATTCTATGTGCAAAATTTCAGACTTTTTTATCAGCCACTCTTGAAACGACCGAGCTTATATTTTTTCTCGTCTCAATGTATACAGCGAGAAGAACTATACTAAAAAAGAGACCGTATAATTTTTTTTCTGATTCAAGTGTAATTTTTCACCGATTTTAAGTAAAATAATTTCTCACTATAAGTAAAAAATTTATTTCTGCATCGTTGAAGTTTGACAATGCAAGTAATTTTTCTACTTAGAAAAAGAAAACTTACTTGATATAAGAAAATTGTTTTCTTAAATACCGGGAAGAATTTTTCATGTCATTTTTGTTCCTTGGATTCCGGAAAAAAAATCTCTCATAGTAATGTATTTATTTTCTCTACAAAGCCCTTATTATTATTTTACACTGAACCGGAAGTCGAAATAAAATTTCTTATAACAAATTATTATTAGCTCGATAACAATTAACTCACTACAAATTTTTATTTTTTTTTGATCCAGCGATTTTCAAGATACTTCTACTACATTTGACGAATATCCATCCGGACAGCAGCCAAAAAACAAGTCTTTCATATTCGTGACCTTCATAAACATTAAATTTTTGTTCATATTATTAAAGATGACATTTCAGTAAATATTAATATTCACAATTTTTGTATTTATTTATCTATTTATTATTATATAAAAGTGGTGGTTATGTGTCTTTTGTTGGCCTTCGAAATATCAGATGAAACCAATATATTTTTATCACTACGTGATGAAAAGTAAAAAAGAAAAATGAAAAAAGTGGTAATATTTTTATTGGTTTAATGGTGACACAATACAAATCTGTTTTGTTTATATTTCCGTGTGACTTTTTGTAGACTGTTGGGAATGCGCGTGGTAAGGTGTCGAGAGATTTGAAATATTGTTTTCAGCTTCATCCTTCTTAACAAGCAGAAGCTTTTAGCACGTTACATAAATAGGTATATATGTAGATGAACGTAGCATGTATCCTTTCTTTTTATTTCTTATCTATAGAATCTAATCTTCTTTTTCGGCATTCAGGTAGACAAACATCATTTTGAAGGAACAAAAAATAAGTTGAGTGTTATGTAAGAAGGAATACGGTCACAACACACACGCACGCACACTAAAGTATACATGCAAAACACACACACACACGTACATCAGTGATTAAGGTGACAAAAATCAGTTTAACCGTAGCGTCCTCAAACGATTTATAAATGTATATGTGTATAGAATTAAAATGAATGCAGGAAAATTTATACTGAGGAAAAATTATATTTAATTAATTATTCAAAAATTGAATGACATAAACAATAAACTTTGGTGATATTACAATTCAGTAAAAATGATTTTTATGGATGTATAGGTATATATTTAGATTCTTTATTACTCGATGTTGAGTAACAAATGATATATTCACTAAAACAATAATATTGCGTTGATTTATTAATTGTAATGTTTCATTTATAAAATTATTTGAGAAAATACCAAATCATTGCCAGAATTTTTTCATATATAAATGTTCTATGATAAACTTATTCATTACTCACATAGTCATAACAGGAGTCTCTGCAATGCCACGTTATGCATTGTATAAAATATCATTCCATTTTTTGATACAATTTTCATTGAACAATATTTGCAAAATTTTTATGTTGGTTATTTGTGACATGAAAGAGCTTTAACGGTAATTCAAACATTCTTTAGTTTCACCAATTGACTAAGTTGATTTATTTGTTTCACCAAAATGCAAAATGGTCATGTGAAATTTTATTCGATTCCATACAACACTTTTCGAATTATCATTGGAACGCATTTGTCAAACAGAATTCTGTTGAGGTAACTCAACGTCTTCCATGCAATTAAAATTCTATTGTGACGCTCCACTCTAAATTTGACGTCCTTGCAATTCGCTCTCCAATATTAAATTGAATTTATGTATCTTCAAAATTACTATCTTTCGATTATAATTCTGCCATGTATAATATAGTAAACATTTATAATCTGGAATTACATTTCATATAGGCGCTCAACTTAAAATCACTATTTTTGTTTAACTTTTACATTAATCGAAGTACTAAATTCAATAAAATTTCAGAGCTACCATTTTTCTTTTTGTTTGTTGATGGCGTTCAGTAATACAAATATAAACATATATTTTTGAATACAGAGCGATGTGGTTGTATCTGATGAAATCATGTTAGATTCAATTAAAATATGTACAAAATATGATATTGTTATTTATTACACAATAAAACTTGTGATTTTATTTCCATGCCCAAAATTTGTACAGAATATTTTCACAATGCATTGGCAAATATATAGGAAAGTCGCCTAATACGGGGAAGTTTTTAAAAAATCGGAAACAGAGTTAAAAACAAATATCGGCGGTCCATGGAACTAAGCAATTACAACCAGTTGTCTTCATAAATTCACAAGACGGACGATGATACCGGATATTAAAAGAAATCGTTCAGGAGTGTTTATTCGAAAAAAAAAAATGACACTTCGCCAATTAGGTACCAACAGCAGCCTAATATGGGGTGGTTGCATTGTCAATAGGAACTGCATTAAAATACAATTAATCGAGAAGTTGAAGGTGAAAAAGATAGATTTTAAATTGTTTATATTAAACGTTCAGTTTAAAAGTACAACAAAAACGCTTGAATTTTAATTGGCTAAACATTATATCTTATCACTACATTTTTGGTAGATAAAAACTTTTCTTTTGTCAAATTCAAACCTACACACTCTAAATAAGTCCATTTATACTTATACTTATATTTATTAATATCTGCAGCATGGAATCCAATTTTCCCATTCATGATCGTCTGAATACAGACTCGCACACATAGACTCTAAATTGGGGACCCATAATCTCCCCATAATAAAAAACACACATTGTTGTAATTCAAGATAACATAATTTCGTTAGTTCATAATATAACTTAAAAACTGATAAACCGAATGAAATATAAGAAGTCAGCGAGTGCATTAGTTATCTGAAATCAATTAAAATGACTTACATTGTGAAGAAGTTCCATTAGGTACCGGTAAGTATAACCGTCGCTCTATACAAAATGTGGCGCCTCTTCAAATTAGGAACCCACCCCATATTAGGCGACTTTCGTTTATCAAATGTTATTGCAATATTCAAATTTCAAAAATTTATTTTTTTTCTATATGGAAGATTAAATATATGATATATTTAATGGTCATTATTAAACAGAAAGATTCAAGAAATAAATTAAAACGTTTTTATGATTTTGGATGCAGTGTTTATACAAGGTATGTATTTATGTAATTAAATTGAATTAAGTTAACAAGGATAATTTGTGTTGCATGTAACAAACTAAATCATGAAATTATTAAAGATCCAAAATTACTGTTATTATCTGTAGTTTTGACGTTGGATGATTTTTTTATTTCTATCTTTCATAAATCAGTCTATTTTTTATACACAGGGTAGTTTAAATATATTATCGAAACTTTTGTCACCTTTACGGGATGTGGGGGGTGGGGGGGGGGGGGGGGTAGTATATGTAAGGTATGTGCATGTTAATAGAAAAAATTTCACTCTTATAATAATGTATTGATAACATGATCCAGTGTCTTCCGGTAATAAAATAACATGAATTTATGTATGTTTATACATACACACATATACATACGATATAGAACGTGTTGAGAAAAAACATTCCATCGTCTATTATACAGATAAATATTTTCTTCTTTCATTTTATTTCATTTTATTATCGATTTTTTTCTCTCAATTTTTTTTTTATGTTTTCTTATTTCTGTTTCCCAATTCTTTCTTTACTCTTTTTCAATGAATTCTTCGAAAATATATATCGAGCATAAATATATATCTTTTTGAACTTTATATACGCATATATGTACATTTTCTTTATCTCCATAGAGTCCGTTCGCGAACCGAGAGAGATAAATCGAGAGAAAACCAGTTTTTTGAGAATATGTCGACTCGTAAGGTGAAAGATAAGAAAAATGTGAGGGAGAAGAAGGTGAAAAGGGTAAAAAAGTCATAGTGGTGGAGAAAAAAGTGAGATCGCATGCGACAAATATTTTCCAAAGATACAAAATTATCATCCAACAAATTATCAATAAATATATATTTTATTTCAACTGATATATCCATGAATGTTTTTTTTTAATATTCTTTGTATTTGTTTTTATTGAGGGCTTGTGACGGTATCTTGAGGGATGAAACAGAAGGAAACAAATTAAATGGTTTTACATAAAATGTATTTTTTAATTGATAATTATCGCAGTAACATTACATGATAATGATTTTTCGCTCTAAAAATATTTTTCGAGTATTGTGTCAGATATCTTATTTTTTTCATATGTAATTAATTAAATCTGGTGGACTATGAATAATAAACAGCAAATATCTCTACAATATCACAGACCCAAATGGTGAAATTTCGTACAAAAGTCAATGAAATAATCTTCAAATTCTTCTAATAAAATTGATTATTTTCCATATTGCGGCGGTATTGCGACACAGTGTCTTTACAGAAAAAGAAGAGGACTTGGAGAGGGGTATAAAAGACGCGCATTCTTCACCTCTTACATTTTTATTTTTGTTTATATCGTCTCTTTCCCGCCTTTCCCATACTCCTAACTGTTTTCGGCTCTATCTCTTATTTATTCTTTTATTTCCTTTATATTTAATCAATTTAAATCGCTGAATGCAACGAATGCGCAAAAAAATACACTACCAAATATTTTATATCTACATTTTTATTTTTATACTTTTTTACACCTTTATATTCTGTATACGCTCGCATTATGTATATAATATATGTATATATATCGGTATCTTCATTCTATTCGACAGAGTCAGTGTGGAAATGGTAAAAGTAAGAAGAAAGAGTGAAGAAATACATGGCACACTTGGAAATATTTTAATGGCGCTTTGTGTCTCTTGTTGAGTTTGGTAACGAGAGAGAAAGAGCGAGCGAGAAAAAAGGAGCGACACACACATACACACACAAAAAGAGAAAGAGAGAATCTTTTATTTAACGTCGCCCTTCTCATTGCCCTTTGTCTCTCTACTCAGTCCCTTTCACATCGTCTTTCTCTCTTCCACCAGCGTCTCCACCACATCTCTATATCTTTTTTTTTGACCTCAGCTCTCTCTCACTCTCTTACTCCCTTTTTGACGGTTGCTTATTTTAATTGGATCTTCGGCGAATAACCTTTTTTCCCTCTCTCCCACTCTCTCCTTCTTCTGTCCACCCACAATTTTTTACAACACACTCGTCTTATGATTATATTCTCTCTCTCTCTCCATGTATTTCAATCTCTGAATCCGTTTTGTAATAGTAAAATCGCAAATATTCGTATTTACTTTAGTTTGCTATTTATGAAATGTCGTTTTTTCCATTGAAAAGTAGTTGAAATTTGAAAATGAGTAGTAACAGATTCACAATAGAAAATTCAGTGTTAATTAAATGCCGTTGGATTTATTTGTAGGCCAATGTTGAAATTCAAATGGTAATTTTAATATTAAATGTGTTTTATATCCATCCAATGATGTTAGTTTTACATGTAATTTTTTCCCATTATTTATGGACAGGTTTTTGCAGGAATTTTTAATATGAAAACCGATGAATTTTTAGTATGTCATATGTCGCCTTAGCAAATCATTCTCATATATAATTGTGCAATGACTCCATTCTGCAATGTTACCGCAGCAATATTTTTTATAAGAGTATGCCCATGCACTATTTAAAAATAGATTGCACCAATTGAATATATTGGCGCACACTTTGTGTATGCATTAAATAAATATGGTGTCAATATCAATGCTAAAATATTGTTATATGGAGATTACATAAAAGTTCATTTGATCGATGAAAAAAATAGTATACCAATTTGCCACTCGTATGTAACATTATTTAGCAAACTGTTACCTATGCTCCATTATTCATCTAAAATGTCAAAGAGGAAATTACTTATCATAACATAACATCGATGTACAAAACAGACCACTATAAAACTCTATAAATTTTTTGTCACAAATAACCAGTCTACCACTATCTCCCAAGCCAAAAACACCTTCATTTACAATTTTAATTCCATATATTACAATATATAAACAAACTATTTATTTACAAACATTTGTTTATTGTTCATGGTACCATCCTGTACATTTATTAGTACCATAAATTTTCCATATATATATACACACATACATATATATAAATATATATTTACCAATGTGTATGTTGCCATACCATCAATCAGGTTGAGCGGCTTCTTGTCATCAAGCAACAGGTCCATCTGTGACCTGACACAAAGGCCTTTGAAAATGCCCCGCCATATAAATATATAGGTATATATAGTAACCAACGCATTTATATACACACAAAGGGATCCCATTATACGATCAGGCTGTGTGATATTAAAAAAGAAAAAAAAACACACACATATACAACATATATTACATATATATTTCTGCTTTTAAAATGATTTCTGTCGACTTTTTTCAAAATGTAAAAAGTCCATTCAATACTAACTTCAATATTCCATTTATTCCGTTTAATATACCGGGTGTACCAAAAACTACTGGCATTTCCATTGATGGTAGACTGCTTAATTTAGTCAGTATTAAAAAGTTTTTATTAATTTGCTTGATAGATACAATTTAAAATTCATTGTTGATATTATGTTCATGTGAATCCTCTGTACAAATATAATTCATGAAGAGTGCAGTGGCTGAAGGCGCTAAAAGCAGGATGAAACTTGCCTCTCCCTATTCAAATCAAGAAAATAATATGAATTTCTTATTAATTAATCCTATACAAATTGATCCATTGGCAATTGAAAGCCTACTTTATCATAAGGAAATCATAGTAAAAATAAATGTAGTCAATATGGTTCTTTTTCAATTTTGTAAATTTTTTGTTTTACCGTAGCAATATAATTTTTTCAACAAAGAGCAAGCTATGCATGTATATATAATTGTGGTGTAGAT
>CAJUYH010008017.1:0-16288 GCA_910591685.1 Galerucella tenella | reverse complement strand
AAACCTACAGCTACGTAATTTCAGATTTTTAACATAACTGTATCCGCTATTACTTTTAATCAAAACTTGTCGCGCCACACCCTGTATTGTACAGGTAGACTGGTATTTCCCTTTTTTGCAGCTCTTTCAGGAGTAATCTCCATGAGGCCGTATTAAAAGCATTTTTGATATCCAGAGTCATCAGGACACACTATCTCTCTCCCTCCTCTGATCTTCTATTTGCTTTTGCAATGTCGATAATTCTCTGTATGGCTTGAACTGTCGATTTCCCTTTGCGAAAGCCGTACTGTCTCGGCGAGAGCTCTATTTCCGCTTCGAGTCTATTTTTAATTAGATGTTCATATACTTTTGCTACTACATTTGCCAAGCATAGGGGTCTATAGGCATTTGTTGCTTCGATTGGTTTTCCAGTCTTGTGTATTAAAATTAATTTCGTGATTTCCCACTCTTCTGGGAACCATTGCCTTTCTAACTGGTAATTCAGAAATTTTAAGATCATGTTGGGTTGTAATTTGATTGTTTTTTTGATTATTTCCGGAGGTATTTTGTCCAGACGAGGCGCCTTGTTATTTTTAATTTTTTCTTCTGCTTTCATTAGCTCCTCTAGACTAAATATTTCTGGCTCCGTTGTTTTCTTCCTGTTTAGAAGAGGTCCATTCCTGTCTGAGAATAGTTCATCTATTACCTATTCTTTTCTCTGGTCAGTCATTTCAAAGGGTGTTTTCTTCCCTTCGATTTCCCTCATTACAATTTGATAGCCTTGCCCCCATATATCTTCATCAAGTTGTTGGCATAGTTGTTCCCACTTCATCTTTTTCGAGCGTATTAACAATTTATTTAATTCCTTTTTCAGTTGTTGGTGTCTCACATAATTCTTCGAAGTTCTTGTCAATATCAGGAATATCCTCTTCCTCCGACTCCTCTGTCTCTCCAATGAGAGTCGATTGCTTCCTTATCTTATCGGTGGACCTGTTTGCGCGCTTATGCCCAGCCAGCAGCTCTTCCTCAAATTTCCTTCTCTCTTCATCCTCTGCTCTCCTCTTTTCCTCCTCATCTTTTTTTCTATTTATGGTTTCCATGAGATTTCCACGAATAGGGACGAAAGTGTGTCCGGCGGGGCAGTGCGCCATTACCCCGCTAAGGCTAAATAAAATGGAGTTTCGCCAGGTACTCCAAGGGGATCGTTTATGGTGCTCTAACCCTCGCACCTTCCATACCCTAAACACGATGCCTTACACCTTAGTAGTGGGGATTTATTATCGAGGCTTACTCCTCTAGGCTTTATCACGGTTGCCTCCGGACGCAGTAGCTACCATTGCTTCGGGCACCCAACATGGCTGCCCTCCCCCATGTTGCAGGTTTTTTTATTGAGGTTTACTCATCTATTCCGTTTGGTCCGCCGGTGAGTATTGGGATTCCCATGCTGGATCCTTATTCATCACTTATCCCTGGAGGTTGGTCGGTCACGAGTCCCTTACAGCGCCTATAGGCGCTGAGCGGCCCTTACAACGTTTAAAAACGCTCGGACCCTCTGGCGCTGAAAAGCACGAGTCCCGTAACAGACCACGCCTCCCTGGAGACACCCTATGAGCCATTGGGACGCGCCGTGTCGCTCGGAAAATCCCCTCCCCGAAAACTTGTATGAGAGATTAGGGGTTAATCACTTCCAGCCCCTCTTATCCAACCTCCCGAGGCACGGTAACTAGTTTGTTTATTATATTGACAAACGTCAATAATAGGAGAGAACATGCGAATATTTTCATAGTATTAGTAGGTTAGGATTAATGTTTGTTAGATTAGTGGTCGTGTTGAGTTCTGTCATTTAGTTGAGTTAGTTCTATGATGCAACTGAAATGTGAAGCAGTCACAGGCCAAATCCCAGAAGTTGGCTAAGTGTCGTTGTCGATTCTCTTCTTTTAAATGAAAGCATGGAAGAAACAAGCAATCATTTTGGTGTTCTGCTATTAGGATCAATTGCCTTTGCATTTGTGGGGTCCCCTTCATTTTTCGAGGGTAAGTTTCGTTACAGGAATAACTAGTTTCCATTTTGTTATCAAAAATGTCCAATAGGGATCACCGCTACTGCCAGAATCCAGCCGACAGCGGGAACGCAGATCCGATTGCGGCCATTTGTACACGTAGTAAATGTGATTTTCGGAACTTTAGTTCTTTACGTCCGTCTTTACGACCGGGGGTTATTCGCAGAAGATCTGACCGTAACGTTACGTTACGTTGCTGCGTTATGTGCCTTGAGCCTCTCTCTCGTTTACGAAGCAGCGATTCATATGCTTCGGCCGGGAATCGAACCCGGGCCGCCCGCGTGGCTGGCTAGCATATTACCACTGAACCACCGATGCTACATTAGAATTCTATGCAAAGCTGGTATTCGCAGTGCTGGTGATATACTTGAATTTATTCGAATACATTTTTTACTATTATTTCCATAATTTTTTGCAAGATTTATCTTTTTTAGAACTTTATTAGAACTTTAGTTCTTCACGTTAGGTTGGAGCGACCGAGGGTCGCGGCGCAAAAGATCTGACCGTTACGTTGCTGCGTTTTGTGCCTGCGTTATGTGTTTACGAAGCAGAGATTCAAAGGCTAGACAAAACTGTAATGCCGCCATATATCGATGTCTCGGGTTTAAATTTTACATTAAAGTTGATAATATAATAGTATAATAATCGATTGTTGATAATCGATTAGGAGATATACCTTACAGTCACGCACGTCCGTTTTAAACTGAAAAAAATGCTGGAAAGATTTTAAATTAATCGATAGATTGGAGAAAAAACCGAGGACAGAATTTTGTAACGAAATAATTCATCTACTACTCTACAACTACAACTTAATGATAATCGATTTTCAATTGATCAATAATAATCGATTATAGATTGATTAATAATGACCGATCGTTGACCGATCAAAAATAATCGATTATTAATCAATTAATACTTGATCGATTAGAAACAATCGACTTTTAATCGATTGGAAATATTCGAATATTCATCGATTATATACCATCGGTTGTTGATAAAGGATTGATAATATTCGATTATTAATCGATTTGTGTTAATCTATTATTAATCGATTTGTGTTAATCTATTATTAATCGATTGATGGTAATCGAATATTAATCGATTGTTGATCGATAAGAAATAATCGATTATATATGGATAGTTAAATGAAGTTTTATCCAGAGTTAAATAAATTCTTATATTAATATTATGTGTATTTATTTATTGATTCAAAAAATTTGTTAATTGCCTAAAAGGAACTAAAGTTCTTACCGTGTGTCCCGTGACACGTTCTTCAATTTTTTATTTACTGGTATCCTTATCTGTCCGGGAGCTAGGAAAGACGGGATACACTGTGGTACCTCAAGAAGAAAGTCCCAACGACCCCACGAAAGTTTCCTGAACGAGACATACCGTTATGTTCAATGAAGTGTTGTGCAGCAGTTGTGCTTTGTGAACCTGCCTATCATTTCTAAAGTTCGATAAAGTGTTGTACAAGAATGTAGCAAACAATATAAAGGTTTATATTGCTAAATAATAATAATAAATGAAGTTATATATTTATTTTTCATTAACAGCAAACTTAAAATAACTAAATTTATTCATATAAAAATTCCTTAATATTTAGTAATGGCCCCATCTCCCTCTAACTGTACTTTCCATCAAAGATTTGGACCACGTGCGTCTTTTCAGAATCTTCCAGTTGTCAGTTAGCAATGGAGAGATTTCTTTTGTGTCTTTGTGTTCGAGATTTCGAAAATCGCAATGGATCAGAGATTAACCCTTAACTCCACTCCACCATTATTAGTAGGCCGTCTGCAGGATCATTTCCAATTCTGGGTAAAGGTTTTAATTTTTTTAATTTTAATTTGAGTTTACACTTATATTCAACCATAGTTTCAATGGATTTTCTTTACCTAACATTAATTCATGTATTGATACAGTTTTAGTTGGGGTACTATACTTTTCAAATTTAATTTTTAATCATGAAATTTTATATACTTAGATACATTTGTTTGATATTATATAGATGTTCGGAACACACCTGATGTGTTATACGTCACATGTCATGACGTTGACACGACAACGTCTTTCTCTGCCACATATCATCGTATTCTATGACTGTATTGTAACAGTACTTATGCATCATCCTCGATAAAAAAGTTTTATCAAAGTATATCTAATGTTAAATAACCCATCAAACATGGCGCTGCGACTAACGTAAATATAACTGAAAATAGTTATTGGTATTAGTAGATAAACAAAAATACTAAAAATAGAGGTTAAGTTTAATACCAGAAGAAATAATAAATTCAAACAGAAGCATGGCAAATTTAGGCGTGAAACTGCCACCAGATTTTGATCTACAAAGCTCGAACGCTGCAATTAAATGGAAATTTTGGAGAACGGCGTTCGAGGACTACTTAATGGCCAACACGAGGCGGTCGATAAAGTAAAATTATCGATACTTTGGAATATGATTGGTATAGAAGCGGCAAGAATTATGGCTACATTCGATATCCCGGAAGAACATTATAAGAACATTATAATTTCATGTAGGACACAATTGGTAATTACGTAAACCCAAGAGTGAATGAATGTTTTGAGAGGTATAACTTCTCGAAACAAAATTAGAAAGAGGATGAAACCTTCCAGCAATTTTTAACAAACTTTAAACATCTAGTAAAGTCTTGTAACTTCAACATGATAGACCAGATAGACAGTTGAAGAAAAAGCTTTACGTGACAAAATGGTGATTGGGATAAGAGACCCAACAACGAGAGAAGCCTTGCTAAGAATAGATGAGTTGACCTTGAAGAAGGCAATCGATTTCTGCAGAACTAGCGAACAAAGTAGGAACCAGAGCTCTCAGTTTCGAAATTATGGAGAAATAGGAATAGGTCAAGCAACAAGAAGAGACAAAGGGAAAAAGGTAACAAATAATATTAAGTTTAGATCTCAGACAAATGAAGTGTTCCACTGTTGGCGGTGTCAGAAAAAACACAAAGCTCGTGAGTGTCCTGCATATAATAATAATAATAATAATAATAAATGACTTTATTGCTGTGTTATAAAAATACATGCAAAGGCGACGTTCGCTCTTAGATGATGTTCTCATACGAGAAGCACCAGCTAAGTGGCGCTCTTCCACGCAACCGCAAAACTAAAGATACAATATTCTTTACTTACAATAATTTCTTATATGCTCAAATAACAAAAGTTAAGTAACCTAATTTCGTAAATACTAAAATGAACAAGGCCAGTTTCATCTGATTAGCTTATAATTTCAATGGTATGCTATTATTAAGTAGAGACTTCTTAAGATTAAGTTTAAATTGAGAAATGGGTACCGTTTTGTAGACTTCGGGGATCATGTTGTACAGATTAGCAATGTTATATGAGAAGCTAGATCGAAATAACGTGGTTTTATGTTTCGGCATACTAATTTTATTTTTAAATCTCACATTTACATTGTGTACTTCTGATCTCTTTTTAATTTTTTTCGATAGGTAATAAGGAGTTTGGGTTAACATAATTTTGTGAAATATGTGAACTATGAAGAATGCGTCTATTTTTTATATTCAGCCAGCCAAGATCTGCAAGATGCCTGGAGGTTGGATTTCGACGTCTGATGCCACAAATAAAACGAACACACATATTTTAAATTCGCTGTAATCGATTTTGATCCAGTTGTGTAAGTGCCGGTCCATATATCACATCACAGTAGTTAAACTGCGAGAGTACCAAGCTATCACAGAGCATAACTCTGGTCGTTTTATTAAATAATTGTCTGTGAGAAAATAAGAGTTTCAAATTGCAAAATGCTTTCTGAATTATTGATGAAATATGGGAGGAAAATGTTAAGGAGTCATCCAAAACGAGTCCAAGATTTTTTTCACAGTTGGATAAAATTAAACTATCGTTATTAATTTTCAAGTGTATTTTTCTTTTTATTCTATTTTTCTCATTTCTACGACCAAATAGCATGACTTTCGATTTTGAAGAATGTACACTTAAGCAGAATTTAGTTGAAATCTCTATTATAGTTTCAAGTTCTTTGTTAATTTTAAACAAGCGTCTTCAACTTCCGGTTCATTAAAATCCATATACAACTGCGTGTCGTCCGCGTAATAGTGAGCCTTCATACATTTCAGGTAACTTGGAAATTGGGATGTGTATAGGGAAAATAGCAAGGGACCTAAGATGGATCCTTGCGGAACCCCACGTGTGAGGTACATTTTCCTTGACAATTTTTTATTTAGAAATACTCTTTGAGATCTTTGAGGAAATATGTAATAAATGTGGGTTATTAAATCATTTCTCTGTAGCATGTAAAGTAAATAATATTAAGTCTGTAGAGCAGGAATCCAACAGTGATAGTTCTAATGATTTCTCAATCAATAAGGTAAATATTGTAAATATTTGTAAATGTAAAAGTATGTCATGTAATCACAAGAGAAGTGTCTGGGAAGAAAAAAATTGAAATTGAAGGAAATAAAATTATAACAAAGCCAGATACGAAAGCAGAGGATAATATGGTTCCTTTGAAAATTAAAAAAAATTGATAAACAGTTCAGGGTAAGGCCCACAGAATGTATCCTAAAAGCCTTTCAAGGGTCATTAACAAAACCATTGGGGATTGTAAACTTAAACTGTAAATTTAAAAATATAGATGTGTTTGAGGATTTTTTAATTGTTGAGGATGCAAGTCAGGTTCTCATAGGTGGTCACACATGTTCAAGACTAAATTTGATCAAAAGAGTAAATATTGTTAATGATGTGAATGAGATAGATTTGAGTAAAAATATATTCATCAAAGATAATATTTATGTGTTCTCAGGTGCAGGGTTATTTCCTGGCAAGTGCCACGTTACAACCAATGAAAAATTTGAGCCAGTTAGTTATCCTTCAAATAAAGTACCTTTAGCTATTAAAGAGGCATATAAAGCTGGAATAGGCTAGTTGAACGTAAGGCAATAGTGGAAGTAGAAGAAAATTGACGCTTATGCTAGTATAAATAGAATTGTATTAGTAGAACAATCTAATGGTAAAATCAGGCTATGTTTAGATCCATCAGATTTAAACAAGAGCATAGTACGAAAACACGAAGCAAATTTAAGCATTGAAGAAGTATGTTCAAATTTGAAAGGTAAAAGTATATATACAGTATTTGACTTATCAGAGGGTTACCATCATTTAAAATTGGATGAAATTTCTTCATGGAAATGTTGTTTCGCAACTCTATTTGGAGTATATAGGTATACAGTATTACCTTATGGCCTGTCAAACTCCCAAGATTTGTTTAATGAAATGGTAGGAAAACATTCCAGTGAAATTGAAAATGTAACAATATGTCATGATGACATGATTGTGCCTGAGGCGACAAAAGAGGAACATGACAAAGCCGTGAATCAAGTATTATTGAAAGCCAGACGAGTAAACGCTAAATTTAATGAAGACAAACTTCAATACTGTCGGACAAAAGTTAAGTTCATGGGGCAAATTTTCAATAAAAATGGCATGGAGATGGATCCAGTTCGGGTGGAATCTCTTTGTAAGTTGAAAAGCCCAGAAAATAAATTAGAATTACAAAGAATAATTGGGTCACTTAATTATGTGACACGATATGTTCCAAATATGGCTGAACATATGTCCTAACCTTTATGCGAATCGCTTAAATCTAATATTGAATGACAGTGGCTTTCAAAACATGAAAAAACATTTAATAATATTAAAAACATTATTTGTAGAACACCTGCATTAGATACATTTGTTTGATATTATATAGATGTTCGGAACACACCTGATGTGTTATACGTCACATGTCATGACGTTGACACGACAACGTCTTTGCCACATATCATCGTATTCTATGACTGTATTTTAACATGTACTTATGCATCATCCTTGATAATAAAGTTTTATCAAAGTATATCTAATGTTAAATAACCCATAAACCAATAACTTGAGTATAAACAATAATAACATCAAACAACATTCACTTATCGAATTTAATTTTCTCAATCAAATTCTATTGGTTCAAATACAATTATTTTATGTATTTTGGTATTAAAACTCAATTTTGTGAAAATTGAGTTTTGTGTCTTATACAGTGCTATTCAAAAGTTCCCTCCCACCCTCGTATCTTTTGAACGGCTACACTTACATTGATGAAATTTGGAGGGTGAAAATAAAGTGTTGTAAACTTCTCTACGAATGGTAACAGGTGACGTAATAGTAATAGATGACACCACAGTGCCACTCTGGCCAATAATTTTTAATAGGACCCTATGGCAAGTGATATCTCGTTTGAAAGGCATTGACATTGGCTACATAGCCATATTAATTTTGTTTGGATTTAAAGTAATTTTGACGGATAAGTTGGATAAATACCAAAATTATTGAAATTATTTTTTTAAATTTAATTAATCAAATATCAACAATGGATTCTTATAGCAACCGTTCGGAATGTGCTCCGTCTATTTCCTGACAGTAATACATCCTATTAGTAAACTCTTGTCGTACTCGTTCGAATGTATCAGCTGAAATTGCATTGCATTCTTGAATAATTCTTTCTTTCAAAACGCCAATGCTATCTGGTGCCGTAGTATAAACCTTGGATTTCAAGTACCCCCATAGAAAAAATCTAATGGTGTCCGATCTGGTGACCGAGGTGGCCTTTCTATAGGACCTAGCCGGCCGATCCATCTACCTCGATATTCTTCATCCAGGTAACGTCTTACTGCACCATAATAATATGCAGGAGCACCACCTTGTTGAAATGTTATTCCCTGATAGCCGAATTCATCTGGATTATCTTCCAGAATTTCAAGAATTACACTCAGGTAAGGTTTATTAAGTATATTTAATATATTTGAAAGTAGTATTTTAATGAAAAATAAACTTAAAAAATACATTAAAATAGTTAAATTAAACTTGAAAAGAGTTTCCTTTTGATAAACCTGGCGCGTTTGAGTACGTACCACTTTGCCTATGTAAACTCTTAAACGTCTTGTTGAACAAGAATAAAATTGAATATTTAAGTTATTTAGAAAAACTTTGCAAAGCAACAAATACTATTGAATTAAAAACGTCAATTTTTTTGACAACTAACCAGAGGCGGACTGAAAAATCTTCAATATTTAAATGTGGAATAATAATTTTGGTATTTATTCAATTTATCCCTCAAAATTGGTTCAAACCTAAACAAAATTAATATGGCTATGTAGCCAATGTCAATGCCTTTCAAACGAGATATCACTTGCCATAAGGTCCTATTTAAAATTATTGGCCAGAGTGGCACTGTGACGTTATCTATAACTATTACCTATAACTATCACCTGTTACCATTCGTAGAGAAGTTAGGTTATTTTCACCCTCCAAATTTTATTTATGTAAGTGTAGCCGTTCACATGATAGGAGGTGGGGAGGGGACTTTTGAATAGCACTGTATATCACGTAAACCTATTATTATTATTATTATAGCTATAATGTGGTAATTTCATATATTATATGTTGGGTGAGGGTTATAAGTACTTAGCAAGTCTCAACAATACTTTACTTGACTCCGAGAGCACAAGTGTTAAAATATTTTTTCTGAAAGATATCCTAGTTTTGTCAAATTAGTAATTTTGTAATATCTAGTATATTATGTGGGTGAGGTTATCAACATTCATAACATGTCTATAATAAAGATGATGGAAAACAACTAATTTGTGTTATTCTTTGTTCGGTCCACACTTTTAATATATTCTGTTTTTTAGATAAACTTACTTGACATTACTTAATTTTTCTTAATTTTTCCATGAGGTTAATAACTAGTCTAAAATAAAGTGGCGCTCATGAGAAGACTACTTTTTATTCAATACTTTTCAATTCTATAAAATATATAAATACGCAACGGTTCCTACGACCTATACTCACCGATGAACAGCTGCCGTTCGCACTTATGTAGTTACTTTTAGTTGCTACACAAAATCATAGTTTTCATAAAATTGCTACAACACCTTCTCCAGTCTTGTAAAATTCACTCCTTTTTTGCACACCTTTTTTGTAGATCTGAATATTTTTTGAGGAATTCAACTGATCCGTGAACCAATTTTGGAGATAAAGCATTAAACTTTTGCAATTTTAATCCAAGCTTCTTTTTTGTCTTGGTTGGTATTTTGATGTGCTTTCTTATTTTCAACAATACTTTCGAATTCTTGGACTATATTCAAGAGCAGTTCGTTATCTTGTTCTGTATAGTTTGGTCCCCTAGTCCGCTTTTGTTTAGATAGACTGTTGTCCCTTAAAAAAATTAGCATTTTAAATATTTCATAAAGGAGACGACATAGGATGTAATAGCTAAATATCATAGCTGAGCATTAACTCGTCAATCCGTTAATCGTTAATTAACGAAGATAACATTATGATTGACCGATTAACTTTTAAGTTAGTTTTTTAAAATGTTAACGGACACATCAGCTTCCGTTTATATGCGGAAGTCCGTTAATCGTTAATCCAATGCCTAAATATTGAATCTAAGGGCCTAGTAAATTGCACAGCTGAGGCCAATGCCTTATTAAATGGCATAGAGAGAAGGTTTGAACCACTCCTGAATGATGAACAGTGACTAATTGCCGCGGCATTCCACCCAAAGTTCCGGTTGATATGGGTGGAAACGTATGACAATTGTAGAGTGGATGCAGTAAAAAAGTGCATGGAAGAAAAGGTAGAAGATGTCTTACGACAAGAAGCAGCGGAAAATTCGAAGGACAGATATAGTTTAAGTGGAGGAGGGAGCAATGCGAGTAACAATGATGATAACGAGGAAGACTTTTGCAATTCTGTCACTTAGTTTATAGAAAAACCGAAGAGCTCTAACTCTTTGAAATGTAAAGCGCAAAGTCTCGTTAAAATGTGGCTGGACATAAAATCAAAAGATTCGTTCAACAATGCTGCATTCCTCTGGGAACAGATATTCATAAATCTATCAATTAAATACAATACTGCTATACCCGCGCGGCAGTTGAACGTCTGTTTTCCATGGGTAAAGATATTTTAACACCAAAACGAGCCTCACTTTCAGACGAGAACTTCAACATGTTAATTTTCAAGAAGGGGAATATACACCTTATGCCCGACGATTGAATCACACATTCCATTTGAATTACAACCAACAGGTTTCATCAGTTCACTAACGCAACGATATAATAATGCAATTTCACACACATAAACGGATTAACGATTAACGTTAACTTACTTGCGCTAATTCTTCCGAAATGTTACGCTTTAACGTTTAACGAAGTCAATTTTTTTGTAGCGGATTAACAATCAACGGTGCCCAGCTATGCTAAATATGAAAATTTCAATTACATTTCTTTTTCAACTTATCTCCAATTTTGTAAGATGTTACTCTTATTTCCTTAATATGTAATATCAGAGTAATATGTAGGTTATGTTATAATCAAATAAAAAAACGTTACAGACAAAGGAAATGGGAAAAAGTAGAATTCGATAGAGGGCGCTGCCGAATGGAGCAAAACAAACATTCGTTAATTATTATGTTTACTTACGCTACGGAGATTGATGCGAAAAAGGCTAATGATGACACCGATATCCCTGATGTTGGTATTAATGTGCAAGCCAACGATAATGATTCATACGACCCAGAAGATGATACCCCACTCAGCAGAAGGCTGAAGAATGTTAACCAGCAGAATGTCCCTAATAGGAATGAAAACCGACAATTGACACAGGTACAAGAAGAGACACATGCCAAGGATAATGAATGTTCACAGACACAAGAGGACAATGAAGGTCTTAGTACGTCATTTAAAGAGCTACTTTCTACACCTGAGCCATTCAAAAAGAAGACTACAAACAGAAAATCTCTTAATTATAAGGCGCAGCTAGTAACCAAAGACCTGTTTCCCGTTACAAAATCTACAGTGACCAAAGTAACTACAAAAAAACAACCTGTACCATCTACGTCATCAAAGGTGTCAGTTAGAAAATGCCAAGAGGATAACCTATCAGAAAACGAATCTTGGTATTGTTTTGTATGTGACAAAATAGAACAGTTAGATATGCGAAGCTGTGTATCTTGTGGCACTTGGTGCCACGAAATATGTATCGGTTTTCCAAAAAACGATGAAGATGATTTCATATGCGTACGTTGTAATTAGGTTTTGGACCAAGATTTGATGTTTTATCAAGAATTTGATTTATGTTGTATCCTCATTTATACGTTGCGGTCTAAGTTTTGTTATTTTTTTATGAGCTTTGAATTTGATTTATGTTATTTAATGAGCGTAAGTTATCTGTTCGAGCTGTATTTTTGTGGGCCTTTTTAGCCGACCCCATTTTTCCTTGTTGGCTTTATCAAACAAATATTCGCAGTTTTTTTCGAAAGCGTGTCACAAGTTTTACATACATGTAAGACTGAAACTGATCATGTAGTTTCCTTTAACATACTCCGAATTGAAGTATTGTTTGTATATTGTTATTTGTTTCAAGGATTTTTTGCCAAACAAAGTAGTTTTTTTTACTGGGCCTTATTTGCCTCAGGTACCTTAATCCTCAAAACTGAGGCGTGAGGAGCATTTAGCCCACACCGGAAAACTAGAGAGTTTGATGTAACAGTGTTACAGCCATTTGCACCGGTCGTAGTTAAGTTTTAATTACTAGTTAAATTAAAATGATCCTTGCACCATGACATTTATTCTTGAGTTAACGCTATAATTGATAGTTAAATCTCATCCACAGATAAGGTAGGGTTCAAGATATATAATTAATAATTAGAGTTATGTCACTATAACAATCCACTGAAGTGCTTGGCGAACTTGCGAGATAAATTGAAATATGGATTTAATGGGCTTTGAAGAAGATGAAGATGACTTGGAAATCTTGGACATATTAAACTTTGGGATTCCAAATCACTTTGAAGGGATGGATGCAACAACTTTTAGAAAAAGATTTCGCTCATCTAAAGAAGTGCGAAATCTTCTACTACAAATAAAGGATGAATTAGAATATTTATACGATTTGTAAGTTAAATTTAGATATTCCCTTCAATATAATTTAAAATATATTTTCATAGCAACAACAGTGTGTCTGCTATTAACCAGCTTAATTAAGTTGAGGTTATTTTCCACTGGTGGACATTTAGATGCAGTAGCAGATTTTTCTGGGATGCACACTTCAACCGTTTCAAGAATAGTTGTCAGAGTATCTGAAGCGATAGCAAGACTTGCTCCCAACTATATATCGATGAATAACATACATAAAACACACGAAGACTTTCATGATATAGCATCGTTTCCAAAAGTCATTGGTGCAGTAGATTGCTCCCATTTCAGAATAATTTCACCAGGTACGTTAAATATTTCTCGAAGCAATTAAAGCGTGATTTAAATATTTTGAAATGTTTGCAATATGTATATAGGGTATTGATTTAAATAATTTTATTAGGAGGAGCTCATGCCGGAACAGGAGAAATTATTTTTCGATTAATGCCCAGTTCATATGTGATGCTAAAATAAATAAAAAATGAATTGGCAAGATGGCCTGGAAGTTATCATGATTCAACCATTTTCAATAACAGTATTGTGAGGAGGAGATTTGAGGTCTCCTTCTTTTGGTCCATTTTTTGTTACTACTATTTCCTGATTGTAACTGTATACTTTTGGAAGTTTGCATTTGCTTTGCTACATTATTAGAAATTCTAAGAATCACAAAATGTTTATAATTTTAAGATGAGTTTTATTTTATAGAAAGAGGAAATATATCTCCTTGCCGTTTAAAACATTTTCAACAATAAGAAACTTCCTCGGTTTTCTCGGTCATTATTTAATTAGAGAAAAAAAAATTAGCACGATATATGTTTCGGCTTATCAGCATATCACATATTTTGAAAACTTATTAAGTTAGAATTATTATGTGATTTCCTCAAAATAATTTTAAATGTTAAATGCACCAAATGATGGCTGATAAGTCGAAACATATATCGTGCTATTTTTTTGTCTCTAAATATATAATGACCGAAAAAACCAAGAAAGTTTTTTTTTTAAATATGTTTTATATGTTAGTTGTAGCTTGTGTACATATTCATCCATTTTGTTGGGAATAAATGGAAAAGTAAAAAAACACTGTGGTTTTATTCTCAACAAAATATATGAACTGATTCAAAGGGAGTGCAAGTTCATATTCTTTACAAATAAATGATGATATTCGTCTAACCACTCAGATATGTAAGACAGATTACGTGTTATAAAGAACTTTTTCACATCTTCACCGAAAAAACAAAAAACTCCTTCAACATTCAGAGAAAATGTTGAAATTATCAGTAGTAGTAGTGAATTGATTTTCGTTCCAAATAAAAAAAACTAGACTCAACATTACGTTGACGAATGAAAATGTGATGTACATTTCTAGTAAAGAAGTGAAAATAGCAATAGCAATTCGTAATTCTTCAATTATGTTCAATACACAGATCGAATCACATATATTATGAATGCGGGTCACTAATACACAAATATAGTCAGGCACTATAGTGGGATTATGAATGCTCGATTCGAACCGAATCCGCCATGTTTTTTCGAAAAGGCGATTATAAACGCATACGATGCGAACCCTGAACGTAGGCAAGTACTCGATGACAATTTCAATGTCGAAAACAGTTGTTTTGAGGTTAAGATTAGTGGAAAATAATTTTTAATTTGAAACAACAAACATTTTTCTGTTATTTGAATTATTTATAATATCAAGAAGGTAAGGATGTTTAGAAGTATTACGTTACTTGTTTTAATTGCTAAATATGTGTTTAAATGTTTAGGTACTTAATAACTATTCCCTGCTGTTAACTTTATATGAAAAATGTCCTTTAAAATGAAGAATGAACACCATTGTATGGTTTCAATTGATTTTATGGAAAGTCACCTTTCTTTCGCTCGTGGACAATTTTCCGGACCAACAGCAAAAATCGCCCAAAAAATACTTTGGGTAGAATTGTCATAAATATGGGGGATGGGATATGGGAAGAAAACAACTGAGAAATGGCAAAAGGTATGTACCTCTGATCTTTCTATAAGGCCACTTCATACAGAACTAATTATTAAAGTGAAAATCTTAGCATGCATAATTTATTTCTGAATTAAAATAGCCATAAGTTATCAACAGTTTTACTTAGGGTGCTAGTTATAATACATGTCTTGATTTTTCACTTTTAGACACGGGCAGATATAAAATACCTATTGAAAAAAAGCATCATTGATTAAAAGGGATATTAGTATGACTGGAGGAGGTGCAGGTTCACAATCCAAACTGAATGCCTATGAAGAAAGAATTGTGGGTATATTAGGAAAAAGCTTCATTGAAGGAGTAGGAAGTACTGAATGTGGACTGATTATTACTGAAAGCTAGCCAAAAAAAACATATTGAATGATGTCCTCTGCTATTAAGGTATGTATCAAATAATACTGATGTTCTTCTATGAATGAAATATAAATTATTTGATAGTTTCACAAAGTCTTATATTTTTACCTATACTCACAGCTGCAAGAAGGTTAGATACCATCAACAATAACCAAAGAACTCATTTCACATGACTTACCGAAACTAGTGCCTTCAACTACTGTGGTACATGAGGAAGTAACTATGCATTGATTTTTATCTAAAATACTTAATATTAAGAGGTTTATTATGATTATAACATGTTTTCTTTTAGATTGGTGATCTTAATATTAATGGCTCTTACAAAACAGTTATAAATGATGTTGATTACATGGAACACAATTTCCAACCATGTGGCAAAGAAAATAATTCCAATATCTTGGTAAGTATTACAATTTTATGGATTAGATGTTTTTCACCTCGTAGGCTGCTAAAACCATAGACCATAACGTTCAAAATCATGATCACTTTTATTGCAACCAATCAAAAAGGAAGCGAACAGCTGAAGAAGTTGAAAAAGAACTCTACCTGGAAACAATTGAAGAACTTCGGAAAATGAAAAGAGGGGTTTCCAGTATTTCTGACCATATGATGAGCATTAGCGAAACATCAAAGGACATCAGAAACATTTTGAACCGAAATCAACAATATGGGGATACTTGAATTATATGATAGTTAGAGAGGTGTTGAACATTTTTTTGTCTGTGATTATGAATAGAAATAATTTTAAGTTTGATATTCAGATTTTATGTCAATACATTTTTTCAATTTACTTTTGTTTATGAAATCAAACAATTTTATTTTGTTAAATCTACATTGTATTTAAACATAAAGTG
>CAJUYH010008016.1:0-16288 GCA_910591685.1 Galerucella tenella | reverse complement strand
TTTTCAACTAAACTTATTTCTAAAATATTATGATCTGATACATATTTATCACTAACTCTAACATCACAACTTATTTGTTTGTTTGAGATCACATGGTCGATTAGTCTTGGACTGTGCAGTTACTCTTGTTGCATTTTTACTATTTATTTTATTAGGTACTTACATATTTTAAAGCCATTTAGAGTAATTATATTTTTGTAAGTATTTACCTCTGTTGCTGCATTGTTCAATAAGTTAACATTCATATCCCCTATTAGGATCATTTTCTGATTTTTTTTACTTAAAATTTGATCTAATACTGATATGAACTCATTTACCGGTAAGGATGGTGGCCTATAAAGAGCACACAGTCTGATATTGCTTCCACGTAAGTTAATACTTACAAAGTTAAGAGTTTGATCATTATTCATGTTTACGTTTGTTTCAAAACTATAGTCTATTGAATTTTTGATATATATCCTCCTCCTTTAGAGTTTCTGCAGGAATGAGTACTGCTATAACCATTTATTTGGAAGTGATTCACCTCATTACTTTGAAACCACGTTTCTGTTATCACTAATATGTCTCAGCTCTTTTCCTTCACATAACAATAAATGTCATCAAATTTGTTTCGGGCACTTTGTGCGTTCATATATGAAATACTTAATCTGCTTCGTTGTGTGTGTGGCGCTGCAAGTTTTTTAGATCATTTTTTCATCTTCCACTATTTGTATTTTGCTTAAGTCACTTTTTCTAATCAGAATGGATCCATTTGAGAACCAGACGTATTTATAATCATTTTCTTTCTTGAATTTTCTCGTTAACATATAAAGGTGCTGATTACGTCTGGTCAAATCATGATTTACGTACACCATTTCATCATCTGTGCCAAGTCCCAGCTTTTCTAGCGTAATCTTGGTTTCCTTCTTTGCTTGCATAAATTGTTCCTTGTCCCTTTTATTACCAAAACACATCTTGACAAGGTTTCAATAAGTAGGTTATTCTTATAAATAATTATTCTATTATTATAAATTGCAATTTTTGTGTCACTCACTCCTCAACTATTGTTTGAAACGCCCATATTTTTCTGATAAATAAAACTTTTGAATTTGATTCCTGTTTTTTTTTATTCAGAATACGAATAGGACTCAATTATTTAACGGTAGGGTAGGTAGGTACCTAATTATCATTTAAAATATCACATTTTTATTAAAATACATTTTCTATCGCAATTTTTATTGTCACGTAAAAGTAATTTTGAACTCAAATAAAAAGATAAATACTCAAAAACTTCTGATTAGGTATATATAATATAATTTTTTATATAGGTATAGGTAATGACGAAATAACACGAACACGAAATAGGACATTGATCAAAGTATAGCTGTCTGTTTATAAACAGTATCCACTCAAGGTTAAAAAATGCGCAATCTTCAGTTTCATTCCAGCATTGATGTGATCCTCTGTAAACTCGTTTAATTTTTTGTATTACGTGAGTAACATATTTCTGTTTTACCTCATTTATTAATGAATAATCATATAAACGGAATTTTTTCAATACGTTTCTAAATAGGTATAATCTAATCTCTGATACCTACTATTTCTTTGTGCCACAACATAACCTAACATTTATAAAATTGAGATTAAATTGGTTCTGTTTTAGTCGCTCAAAAAATGGTTTTTACATTTCACAAGTATTTGAAAATCGTTTGGCTTCATGTTTCCAGCTACCTGGATAATATAATATAATATTTTAGGAATAGAATACGTATGCAAGATAAATTTTTGCCGAATTAGCAAAATCTGGTCCATTATTTTCTAAAACTATTTGAAAGAAGTATTGTCTGTAAAATTAGAAACTTAATTTTAATAATAAGTTTAGAGTATAAAGTATAGAGCTGATACAAAAATTTCTAATCTATTATATCCCATTAACAAGTTTTTGGATGAGTTGCGTTTTTTAATTCTCCGATCTATCATTGATTGAAAGTCTGTTTCATCGTTTTCAGTTGGAAGAAAAAGGATAGACTGTGTCATCGCTGATGAAATGGTGGATTTAAAAACGTATCTACATGCAATACGCGAAGGACGTACGAAAGTAAATTGCCCCAATTTTTTATGAATAGTGAGAGAATTATTTTTTTGAATGCAAAAGCTGTTTATTTTCAAATTAAACGATAATTTTTAGTAGATATCGTAGGTTTATTTTAAAACGAGAGTTTTCAGGTTGTGATTAATAAATTGATAATTAAGTAATTAGTATTTTTTTGAATGAATACTCATAAAATTACTAGGTATGGGATACTTTTTTTGTAAAAATTTCCTTCCCTCATAGGCGTACTATGAAACATTTTCAAGGATAAATTATGTGTGTTTTTATTGATGCCTATTTTTTACTTTTCAGTAACATTTGTTTAAATCATGTCGATTGAAATTAATCTGAACAATCCCGGTATGATTACAAAAGGAACTACCTTAATGGGAACAGTTATATGTCGGTTTGAATCGGATGAAAACATTAGAGGTAGTATTTTTCAATGTCAAATCCATATTTTTCCTTTCTTTTTTACAACTGTACCACTTTTTAGGAATACAATGTTCATTAAGAGGTAAAGAATGTACAAGATGGACCCAAGGATCAGGAAAAAACTCTACTACCTACACAGGGAAACATAAATTTTTAATGCAAGATATAAATTTCATTGGAAATGGTAAATAATTTGTCTGCTATAAAAATTTAAATAGTATTTTGTAATGCAGCTGCTTCAATTTTAATTTATCGAACATAGGATTATTTTTATTTTCGGTTTTAGGTGTAATCTCACGCGGAGTCTATGAATACCCTTTCGTATTCCAATTTCCAGATACCCCTCTTCCATCATCATACATACACCTTCTAGGCTCCGTACAATATTATATTAAAGCAAAAGTAGATAGACCAATGGCGTTCGATTATGAAGAAAGCATAACGTTACATGTAGCGACACCTGTTGATTTAAATAATGAAGTTAATTTAGAACAGCTGGCAAGTATATCAAAAAGTAACATAATAGAGATGGAATAGTCCAAATAGCTCGATTGATATAGAGATCTGGTCATTTTTTACTGAAAATAATATATTTACTTCAAAGCACACCAACAAAAAGGGAAGGAACGGTTCCAACAAACCGCTATTAGCCGGAGAGCCAGAGCCAAAAAAACTGTTTCAATTTCTAAAGGTTGCTTTTTTGTTAAATCGTTGTAGCCGATGGGTACACAAACATGCTCCGGTCAGTCAAGCGTGCCGTAGAACAGGTGGCTCAGGTGCGATATTAAAGGTGTATCATTTGACGGGTGAACAAAATGAATTTCTAAAAGCTGAAAATTGTTATACAACTTCTCTATTGTATAAAATAAAAGTTGTGTTGGTCAGTCAGTCATACATTAGAACAGAGCTGGTGCGACGCTGATGCGACGCTTCGGTTGATTTACAAAATAAACAGAATTTGTGTATTCGGTCTTAAAAAGCACCTTCTGTTGAATTCATTCACGGAAGAAACTTTGAAAAAGTGTCAAGCGATCTTGCTAATTCGTGTAAAGTATAGCGTCGCATCAGCGTTTGTTAGAATTAGAATAACTGTTGAAATTTGAAGTGGAGGACGTTCAAAGGTGGGGGAAAAAGAGCCCTCTCTCTCGAACTCTAGCTTTGTGTACGAAAATTCGGATTCTTACCGACGAGTATACCTGTCTTTTCTAGTTCGTTTTCAATATACCCGTTCATTCGCATACATTCTATTTCCAACGTAAGAGAAATACATTATATTTCCAACGTAAGAGATTCAATTCCTTATTTTTATACCTTCAATAATTAATGCTTCTTCCTAAGCACGAATATTTTGCGAAATTACAACTCATACAAATTTGTCCTGTGGATTAATCAATTAAGAGTATTTAAGAACGTAATTAAATTTCAAGTTGTTACAATAGCCAAAATCACATTTCCAAGTGACATTTACTGGTGTAGATAAGATACGTTTTTCTGAATCCACAATTTTTTATTTTTTTGCATAATAATACCGCACGAAACGTATCAAATGATTAAATAAATCGTTTGTCAATGCGATACAAATGGTAATTATCTATGGAACCACAAATTAAAACATCAAATGACGTTTTCTGATTGTTAAAATAACAATACAAAACGTAGAAATAGCGTGATACGCAGCCTGAAACTCAAACGGCGCGCGCGGTATACCTTTACCTTTTTCACCTGACTGACGGACGTTGTTCTACTGAACACATGACTGACGGATGTTTTGATGTTCAATACATAATTCTGAACCCTCAGACAAAATTTGAAGTTTTAGAAACGAATTGCACTTAATAATTATTTATCATACGTCTATCCGGACTGACTGACCAGCTCTGTTCTAATGTATGACTGACTGACCAACACAACTTTTATTTTATACAATAGAGAAGTTGTATAACAATTTTCAGCTTTTAGAAATTCATTTTGTTCACCCGTCAAATGATACACCTTTAATATCGCACCTGAGCCACCTGTTCTACGGCACGCTTGACTGACCGGAGCATGTTTGTGTACCCATCGGCTACAACGATTTAACAAAAAACCAGCCTTTAGAAATTGAAACAGTTTTTTTGGCTCTGGCTCTTGGACTATATGTGTTAAAAAAAACGTCCAGATCTGTACTACACACTTTATTTTTATTTTTAATTCTGATTTATTAAATTTTTAACAGAGAAACTCGACTTACCAGTTTGAGAAATTTCCTACGATTTGCTGTTGTACGTCTGAACCTGTAAATGTAGATTTAGTTCTAAATAAATCAGCTTTTATTCTTGGAGATACAATAGAAGGCAAAGTAAATATAGAAAACATGTCCGACTTGCGCATTTCTCAAATAAAAATATTTCTTATATCGGTAAGTGCATACCTACAATTTTAAACTTACTTTATAGAAAATACATTTCGATTATTTTGAATTAGTATTTCTCTCATAGAAAACAATTATAAGTAACCTAAACTAACCCATCCCTATACCTTACTCATCACCTGTACTGTAAGTTTTCTCTATTACAGCACATGAAATTCATGACAGAAAAACCAGCAAAAAGAGAGCGAGAAGAAGATAACATTATAGTCGGACGGAGAGAAGAAGGACTTGGTTCACACAGCGAAAAATTATATAACTTTAATCTACAAATTCCACAAAGGGCTATTAATAATTTTATAGGATGTCATTTAATAACACACAGGTGGATTCTTAGAGTGAGTTTTTTTAAGGTTTTTTGTTAACTGAAATCCGTCTATGTATCGTGAAATCTATACCATAGATAATATAACATCTATCTATACAACCCTAACTAAATTTACACTTACAAACGCCCTCTATGTTTTGTGGTACCAACTTCTCTGGATGTTCTCATATAGGTCAGCCCGAATCTATAGAACTTTACAGATTCCTTGAGCTTCAGGAGAATTCCAACAGGTAGCGAGAATTCCAACAGGTAGCGCTATTGCTGCCACTTTTCATACCCAGTGCTGGGACTCTGCACACTTCAGAATTCTACCGGTCGCTTTCTACAGTAGATAACTATTATTCCAGTCGACAACAGCCATAAATCTCACTCTATTTTCTGTCGACAACTCTTCTTTTATTTCTGAAATTACCATCGATCTGTAGGTTCTATCGTTGAATGATAAGTTATTTTTCACTCAACGCTTTTATGTAAATATTTGATAGTTCTCATTGTGGCTATGCTAAATTTTTTGTGATAATTTAAATTTTCGACGCGGGTAACCCTATAATAACTTTTATGTTTCTTGTGTGAAAGCCAATTGCGACTTGTTTTGCTATCTTTATTGTATCTTTTGTGTCAAATGTCATAAATTTGAAAATATAACCTATAAAATTATAGATATCTCGTAATCGTAGAAAACGACACGTCTTCACATGTAGAAAGAGATAACTATCAATTTTGTCGACAAGTCGTGTAGAATAGAGTCGATAGTAGAATTCTATAGTGTGTAGAGTCCCGGCTGGTTTGACATATATAGTTGGATGCAGTGGTGGCTTCTGCTCCGTCCACCGTTTTTATAACGAATTGGATGCATGTCGTTATAAAATTGATAATTTACAGTGGATTGCTGGCCTACCTATTAATAATCCTGTTCTGTATTGTAGGTGCATATTATCTTCGCTTCGTTACATAAAAATATTAAATGCGATGCTGACGTAAAAGTGGGACATGTTCCTGTAGGAGCCAACAGTGTAACGGATATACCTGGACTCGTGACAGGTAAGTTCGCTGATTTCTTAAAATATCTAATGTAATATAATATAATTTCACTGTATAGATTTTACTACTAATCCAGCATCACAATCTGCAAGTAGGCAGCCTGAAGCTATGCCTTCAGCACCTTTATCTGAAGAGGATAGGATACCTTTAATTGACGAAGGTGAGCTAATTTTTTTTTATTTTGAACGATTTTAACTAATGTTTATATTTCCAGACCACCCATCAGCACCGCCCCCATCGTATGCTGACGTTACAAAAGATGCGTGAATATATTTATTTAGAAACTAGCAAATCTTACTTATGTGAAATAATATATATGCTTTTTTATCGTATTATTTTTTATATTCTTCTTGATTAGTAGTTAAGCATCACTATTTATTTCATTATTTCTATATGGAATTATGGTGAAGGAAGTGGCCTTATATTTGTTTTTTTGTATTGTAGAACTCTATAATTTTTGAATAAATTTGTTTTTAATAAAAACCCTATTATTGATTAGTGCAGCTTGTAACAAGTAACGCGTATTTTTCTGTTTACCAGCAGCAGCTACCAGATTTTTGACTAGGCAACATCATATACATACTAATATACTTATTAAAAATTATAGCGTATGCTAGGCAACACTATATACATACTAGTACACTTTTTAAAAATTATAGCCTATGCTAGGCAAAACTATATACATATAAGTTCATTTACGAAGATTTACGATAAGTTTGCAATAACAAAACATGACAGATGTTTTACATTGTTGCCATGCTGTAATTTTTTTCAGTTGTTGGCATAAAATTATGTCGATAAGTTGTTTATTGTATAATATATAATATTATATAAGATTAAATTCAACTCAAAAATAAGAGCGGAAATTATGAAATTTTCATGATAAAATACATACATTTCAAGATGTCCAAGTTTGAAACCATAAGTTTAATTCAAAAATGTTATCTTCATGCACATGCTAAATTGCATCATTATTGCAGTATTAAATAATAATGTACTTATTAAAAACTTACATCTCTTAAAGGAGTAATATAGGAATTAGCGGTCTACCGTTATCTCGTTATCTTTCAAAATATGATATTAGGGATGCTACCATCTCCTTGCAATCACTTGATAAAGACTGATAGCATTTAGCATTGCGACGCAGTGTTCGATACTCTCTTTTGAATAAGTTATGAAAATAACAGATTTTATCGTACACAGTAAATAACAAACTATAAAATGCGAATGAAAACGACAAACCAACATAAGATATTCTGATAAAATTGTCTGATTTTGACAACATAAGTCTGGCAACCCCGGACACGGCAGCCAACTTTTGGACTGTAACTTCCCCCTTCATATGATTAATTATTCCATTTACACTTTGGATATTTAGACTTTGTTCAGTGGCTGCAATTGTTACTACAAATTTCAAAATTGCAAACTTATCGTAAATGAACTATACTAGTATACTTATTGAAAATTATAGCGTATGCCAGCAACACTATAGGTATACCTATACTTAATAAAAATTATGGCGAAGGTGCCGGTTCTGATTGGTTTTCATAGGCACTGAATGAGTATCTTTATAATAGATCAAAATTAATTATGACCTTTGATGACCTTGGCGGAAATATTTCAATACAAAAAAAAATAAAGCTTACAATCTACGTTACTAAAAACTTAAGTCCACTTATTTATGTACTTTCCAGCTCTACATTCTTGCATAGCCACACCATTATTGTTTCCAAGTTATACAAAAAAACTGATTTAAATTATTTATTCAATGATAAAATAATACAAGGTGAAACATTTGCCGGTGATTGCGTTTTCCCTTTATGTTCCGATAAGGTAAATATTGATTCAAATGTTATCACGGTTCTATGGGATGGGTATTTCCGTGCAATTGAAATGATTCACGATTCGTTAGACCTACTGTCTCCATAAAAAGGGTTATAATGAATCCAAAAATTCCATTTACATTGGTTAATTTTCTAATGGAAACCATCAAATCATTATTTTCAATAAATCCCAGTCTATTTATACAATAAATCGAGATCAAAGTCATTAAACTTCTATGAATTTTTGTTTTAAGACTCCACAATATATGTATATACAAGGGGAAGACATTATGTTTTGTCAAGGGGTGAGTAGGTATATAAGTATAATTTTACGAAGCTTTTACCATCGCTTTTAAGCTGGCTTAATATATTGCAAACATTAAAAGTGATGTAGAAGCAGCAAAAAAAAAACGTTAAAAATTAATGAACAGCCCTTTTACTTGTTTTTTACATTGAACTTCGCGTTAAATGTTCAAATTTCTTGTATATTAATGGTCTCTTTTCATCGAGATTTCATATGTATGTCGCTGTAATACTATGGAAATGAAAAAATAAAAGTGCGGGAATTTTATTTGACTTCTGCTAGATTTAACAGGCACGGATTTCAAAATTTCTTTGCTCAAATATACTATATATAAGCACTATTATTAATTTTTTCGCATTATTTATGGGAAAACCAATCATAGGAACACCAAACTCCACGATTTTTGAAGATTTTCACTACCTGTCACATGATGACTTTGACGTTTCTCGTGAATATTTTAATTAAACTTCAGTGTATGTCACTGCTTTTCTATATTTTCCTATTTTTTGGCTTAAAACAAAACAGTTGTGACACAATAATTTACTATGAAGAAATTTAACAGTTCTTTTGCTGTTAATAACGTAAATATTCAAACAAATGTAAGTATCAATAAATACAGGGTGTCCCAAATAAGAGTGACTGATTTTAAACATAAATGCCCAGCTTATTAATTGCTCCAAAGAGATGGGGTTTTCACTAGTTTCACTAGTTTATCAAAGAGATTTTTTTAGGCTTGGCTGGCATTTCATCTCATCAACACAGGGTGTTTTACTAATGTTGGTCAAATTCAAAGGGGAAAATATGTATTTTTTCAAATGGAACACCCTATAATTTTTGATCTCATTCGAAAGAGCAATCATTCTCCTTTCCAAAAATGAATAGTTTTCTATCTTTTGTTTCATTAACAACAAAGATATTCGAGGTTTCAAGTAGTAGTACATTTTTAATTAGTAGTTTCATATGAACGTATTTTGATGCCTAAAATCAACTCATGCTGTGACCGTTTGACGCATAACAACAAAATCAGCAATTTTGACAATAGTAATTTTGTTAAGTCATATAAGTCGGTTTCGGAATGATCTATACAGTGAGTGAAAAAGCTCAAGCTGTAATAATTTATGCAGAAACGAAATCAATAATTCAATTATATGTACAATTTATCGAAACTGGTTGCACACTTAAAAAAACCAAGAAATAATGATGTCAATTAATGAAGTGCCACATGATAACGATAATAAAATTTCAATTAGAAAAATTGCTGGACTTTTAGAGCTTAGCAAGAGTGACGTTAAAAGATGTCTAAAAATTTTAAGACTAACTCCATACAAAATTCAGACTTATCAAAAATTGTACGAGTCAGATTATGAAAAACGAGTAATGGTATGTGAGACTTTATTTGACTTATTAAGAAACGAACCCAATTCATTATGAATTATGTTTGATGAAGCAATGTTTCACATTAATGGAATGTGTAACAAACATAATTGTAGAATATGGGGTTCTCAAAAACCAATTTCTTTTAATGAATTTGTTGTTATGCGTCAAACGGTCACAGCATGAGTTGATTTTAGGCATCAAAATACCTTCATATGAAATGAAACTACTAATTAAAAATGTACTACTACTTAAAACCTCGAATATCTTTGTTGTTAATGAAAAAAAAGATAGGAAACTATACATTTTTGGAAAGGAGAATGATTGCTCTTTCGAATGAGATCAAAAATTATAGGGTGTTCCATTTGAAAAAATACATATTTTCCCCTTTGAATTTGACCAACATTAGTAAAACACCCTGTGTTGATGAGATGAAATGCCAGCCAAGCCTAAAAAAATCTCTTTGATAAACTAGTGAAACTAGTGAAAACCCTATCTCTTTGGAACAATTAATAAGCTGGGAATTTATGTTTAAAATCAGTCACTCTTATTTGGGACACCCTGTACATTAGATTTCTATGATGTCTACTGTTAGCTACATCTTTTTTGTTGCCCTCGTACACGCATTGAAGTTTTTTTTCACACCGCTGGGTGTGAATACTTTTCACGTCTTAAGTTCGACGCCATTGCGTTGAATCTCGTTTTTCCTTCATCAATCAATTTTAGATTTTGATCCTTCTTATACCAATACGTTTTTCAATATTTCATGAAAGCATCAAAATATTCCCAGACGAAAATTAAAAACTTCTCAGAAACCTTTCAGCATTTATTAAAAATTACATTTCTAAATGACACATTTATTTAATTTCTTTTCTTTTCTCATACCTACCAATATTTCTCTAAATGCCTTAACCTTCTTACATTTTTCAATAAATTGGACAAATTTCAGTTGCATTGCATGTTTTTACTGGGCAAATAGCCTACTTTGAATGTCTTTCCATGTTATACACGAAAAACATTTCGTGCGCCCCTCGTATTTACATAAAACATCGCCGCTCAAACAAATATTTCTAGTTTCGCTTTCAAAATTTATTGAACGTAGTATAGGTTTTATGGCATGTTTAATTTAGACAATAAAATAGAACTGTTTAATTTAATGATGAAATTAATTTGTCAAATGGAGATGCAAAAAAGTAGGTATTTGCATTTAATCAGACAATCGTAGATAGCGATTCCAATTATCGCCTTACCGACCATTATGTCATCTTCGAGGAAGGTTCGATAGAGCCCCGGATCAACTTGAAAAAATTATTGCAGAATTATCAAATATCTGACATCAGTTGTACGAGCGTAGAATAAAATAATATATAGGTGCAATATTTCATTGGCCATGATCCATGATAGGAACGAAGCGCATTTTCTTTGCGCATACGATCGAAATGCTTTCATAGCGGTTGTAGCGCTGCGTGAGGAAAATACGAAGCTTGTAGAAGCGAACATCCGAACCGATCCGTGTGCTCAGCTTAGAGGCGGGAGTAGTTGATTGGTTATTTGTCAACGTTATTTTTATGAATTTTGTAACTGCTCAACTTATATTTTTTATGCTACATTTTCTAATTAAGTACAACTTTCCTCGAACATCAGAATGTTATCGACATTGATCTTTGAGATTTACCACTTATTACCTACCACCAATAATTAAATATACTCCTCAATTCATTTAATAATAACAAAATAACTTCAATCATTTATAAATAACCACAGACTAATCTAATCCTGTATTAAGTTATTATTACTATTATTAGGGCACCTGTAGTGGGTTATTGTTCGTAATTTTTTTCGTTTTAATTTTGTTATTTGGGCATTTAAAAAACTTAGATGTTAATGAAAATAATACGATCGTAATCCTGTTTTTGTTGGTTGTCATTTAATTGAAGCATTTAAAATTAATTTCTTGAAAATTAATATTACGTTTTTTTAATAATTCTAATATTCAATTTAAAACGGAACATATTTTGTATTGCTAAGTGTTTGTGCGCCGATAGCAGTTCCCCACCTCTACTTCCTACCCATGGCAAAGGAAGACGAATGTCCATAGACCACTAGATCAGTCGTGGTGCCGCGAGGCTCTGGATTTAGTGTAGAGAGTAATATTTTGCTCCGCTTATAGTTAAATACCCTAAGAACTAAGTTTAAATACCCGTTGTAATTGCAAAAACTTCGTAAAATAACGTCGAAATAAACTCTATTTATGCCTAAATAACTGTACACGGCCCTTCTTATGCATTTAGCCGAACATTTTATATAAAATTGTGTGTATTTGTTATGTTATTCAGTGAAACATAAACTCTGGTGTCAATTGCTGCAGTATTTAACTGTTACTGCTGTATTATTGTTGAAAGTGGTAAACGTATTAGGTTATAGAATGCCGACAACGTGATACAACTATCAGGGATTCTATTGTCACTTAATTATATGTGGTTTTTAGTGTATCTGTGATTCTTAGTGAAACGTGCAACATCATGGATATATTGCCGAGCGTTGACATCTTCAGGGAGCTGCAGGACATTCATGACACTGGATATTTCTCAGCCCGACCTTCTTTGGACGATCATTGGCAACAGGTAAATAAAAAATTAATTAGCACCCCGGCATCATTACGTTTTAACATCCACAAATCTGTTTTGCATCGTATGTCAACTGTAAACAAATAAGTGTGTACGGTGCAGAGGTTAGAATAATATTAGAGTTACATGCTGTCAAGTAACTCTTCCTGTTGTTTTTTCAGTACCTAGCTACTGTTTTTTATGAAAAGTTTACATATATTAGAGTTGATATGACAACATTTTTTTGTTAAAATTAAAAGAAATGTTTGTGGTGAGTCATAAGTGTGTGACATATGTCGTTTATTGAATTTGTATTTGATGACTTATCGGGAATATAGGTATGTAAATATATGAAAATAATTAGAAATCATTAAAAATTACGTGACTTGATACCTATTGAGTTTTAAGGAAATAAAATTATGATAACCTCGTATTTCTTTGATTAAGTAGGTTGTATTGCATATTAATTCCGTTTTTATTACGGTTTCATGCGGTTTTATATACTTTTTATTGATTTCATTTTGATTACGATTCCTCGTTTTCCTAACCTTAAAATTTCTGTTTCTATCCCCTTGCTTGCATGGCGCCTATCGCCGACTGTCTGGGTCGTTGGCAGTAAATTGTTACAGTGGTGAATATACTCTTTAAGCAATTCTTTAGTACCATATAAGTATAAAATAAACTTTGGAATAACAGATGGTTATTTATAGTCAGATAAAAAGTTGCGTATTTCAAGAACCGTAATGGTATATAGACAGAGAAAAAGAGAGAGAGCGCTTATCCTATATTTTGAGGTCAGTTTTACTTTCAGCTCTTTAAAAAAATGTTGGGTATATATACAGGTTGTTTTATATGCGATGTGTAATATTATTTTCGTTTTTATTTATCTCGACACTCCTCGAAAGCAGTACCTATCTAAAAAATTGGATATATCTATTAAAATTGCATTAAAGCTCGGAAAATCCTATGTATGTATGTTTTTTTTGGCTTTGAGGAAGAAAATTAAATAGATAATTTAACTAGGTACTTGACATCTGCATTTTGAATACTCTTTTTGTTTCTCTGCATGTCCAAAACATTTTTGTTTAATGACGAAAATTATCTAAATTTGAAGTAGGTACCTATTTAGCTTTATAGAAATACTTTAAAATTCATAAGATAGTAAAACACTTGAGTAGATAGTGTACCTAGTCATTAACAAACTTGGTGTTTCATAATATCAACAAGGTATAGTTAATTCAAAGATTTTTCGTACTTATTCATTAGATGTCGGATTTAAATGAATTTTGAAGAATATTGTAAATAAATTCATTCATAGTTTAAAAAATTTTAAGAATTTGTTGAAACTTTATTTAAGTAATTTAATATTCAAAACAAACATCCAATCTCCTGCTAAAGCATACGCCATCGACAATGTTGAAAAAATAATGAAATGTTCATATTCACAAAAAATGTAAATTCTATACGCACCAAAGACATTTTTTAAAACTTTATTTGAGTACACTATTATTGAAGACAAACATTCAGTATTAATGGCTGCTAAAGCCTCCCCCATCTACACTGTTAAAAAAAATAATAAAATGTTAAATTTCACAAAATATGTTGTAGATTCTATACACATCATAGAAATCTGTTGAAACTTTATTTGAGTAATTTAATATTAAAAACAAACATTCAGTATCAACGGCTGCTAAAACCTCATCCATCTACACTGTTAAAAAAATAATAAAATGTTAAAATTCACAAAAAAATCGAGCAAAAAATGTTGTAGATTCTATTCTCATCAAAGAAATTTGTTGAAACTTTATTTGATTACCTACTCTATTATTGAGAACAAACATACAGTATCAACGGCTGCTAAAGCCTCATCCATCTACACTGTTGAAAAATAAATTTCACAAAAAATGTAGATTCTATTTTTCTTCTTCAACCTTTGATTTCCATTTTATTCTTCTTCCTGTTTCCATTGATAACACGATAACATCATCACTTCCAATTCTTACAAATTTTAAAATTCAAAAACTTTCCATCCGACGTCGTTTATGTTCAACGCTAATGGTCGGAGTTCGGAATTTTTTCCCCACAAAACGGTATTTATTCAAGTACATAAGAAGCTCGATCTTTCATCGATACCATCAAGTCCTCTCATAGGATAGGCTAAAAGGGCAAGGCGCAAGGTCGCCACGGATGACGGAGTCGAGCGGGTCTTTTTATTGAACATCATTTAATAATTTTTTTTTCTTCTTCATTCCACAAGCCAAGCCGTTCTACTCCAATGGATCGGATAGAAAACTTGCTAAATCTAATTAATTTATTTTTTATAGAATTCGTTAACATATTTTGTATAGTCAATTATTCAGATTGTGTTGGTGTTTAATCATATATTATTATTATTATGTCGAAATATTTTGATAATAAATAGTATATTATACAACAAGGTGGTGAAGACTATTATTATTGACCGACCACCAAGATTATTTCGCGTTGGGCTTTGCCTGAGCGGAATAAGATGCGAGGTTCATGAATGTCTTCACAACCATGGTGTATATACAATTTTTTCCACTTAAGACAAAAATTAAAAAGAATTCACAAACAAACCACGAGAAGCTCTGACTGACAAGTACACTGTCAGTTTTCGATTAGGCAATCCAGTGACCTGTCAAATAAAATTTAATATGGCGACACAGGGCAAACAAATTCGATTTAATACATTGTAGACCGTGGATTTTGGTATACATAAGTGTTTATTTTGGAGAAAGGTGCTTTTATTTTGCTTTGGTGTCTCTATACTAATAATATACAATAAAAGGTTCAGTTTTATAAAACTTTTAAGCTGGGTATAATCAATTTAAGACCAACTTTTGGTTGTGTACCTATATAAGAACATTATTTTTTTGTTAGTGGTTTTTAGACTATCAAGAATTATTATTTAATACTTACGGGTAAGTACACACTGACTAAAACATATACAATAATATAATGAAAGTGAAACTGAAGTATAAATGTCACTTTTGACATTTCGTTCATTTCGAAGAAATTTAAATTATTTTATTCGAAATTCGAATATTTCAATACCATCGCGCATAAGCGTATAAGCATTTCGAACGTTAAGGGTAAGCAAAATTGGAGGCGCTCACCGCTCAGCCTCCAAACATTGCTGTCGACCGGTAAACAACCCTTACCGTTCTTGATACTTAATAAAATATACTATTGTTACGACTAGTACTGGTATTCAAATTCTGCTATTCCTCGGAATAAAAAAAAATGAAATGTGCGCAGAAAAAAACATTTTATTAAAAAAATGAGGATTGTTACATTATTGTTTCAAAACAAAACATTAAAAACTCTAAAACCACTTTGGTTAAAAGTACGAAAAATTGGGTTAAAGAGTACCCCTATAAAGTTAGCAGAGCCACTTTCAAATAAATCGATGAAACCTATTCCGATAATTGTCGAATAATTGTCGAGAATTTGTCGTGAACGTAAAAAATTTGTCGCGCTCTTAGTTTTTTTATAGGGGGTGGCTCTGCTAACTTAATATTAAGTTAGCAGTGCCACCCATAAATAAATATCAAAAAGCATCAAAATTATTACGTATAATTGTCGAGTAATTGTCGAAATCCATCTGACGTAAAAAAATGCAAAAAATCTATTCCTTCTAGCATATATATACCTTTTTCTTGGAAATTCCTGGTTTTTGAAGGAATTTCGTATTTTTGGCAACAGCGCATAAGTATAATGACATTTTACGTGTTTTCCATATCATTATTGACGATTATAATTTTTTTTTAAGCAACTTCCTATTTTCCAGAAGCAAAAAAATTATGTTTCAAAGCTGAATGATAGAACACGCTTATGTAGTACACTTATGTAACTTTGTTGATTTATTATTTTTTCAA
>CAJUYH010008015.1:0-16290 GCA_910591685.1 Galerucella tenella | reverse complement strand
TGTGAAGTTGTGGGTATTAAAAATTTGTATGCAAAAGTTGAGGGCTCAACAAATGTAGGAAAAATTATGAAAGCTTTCTTCTTGGGATTGATCCAACAGAAAACTCCTGAACAAATTGCTGAAGAGAAGAAATTACATCTTGTAGAATTTTGCAAGGAAAATAATTATTATCCCAATGTTATTGCTTCACCAAAAGAATGCAGGAAAACAGATGAAATTCCTAAAGATGAAATTTTAGACTATAAACAATATTGTTTCGATGGAAGAGTGGTATTGAAGAAAAAGAAGTATCCGCCATTTTATGCAAATTATAAATCTTACGAAATATATTTGAAAAAACAAGAAAAACTCAGGAATCAAAATGAAGTCAAAAGAAACTTGATTGCAGAATATGGTGAAATTCGAAGTCACTTGGCAGATAAATACCCAGAATGTAAGCAATATAGATCAGAGAAGAAAAAAGAAGCAGTTGAAGAAAATGAGCAATATTAATATAATTAAATGATATGAATACATTGTATTACTTATAACTGATTTGTTCACCTTGTCAAAAAATACTCCATTCACACCTGTCAATTTCGCATAAGAGAATGTGAATTGAATTTTACTATTTTGATGACAATCTGCAAACTATTCCCAAATAGTCGTTATTCCAATTTCATTCTATTTGTGTAGTTTTCTTGTTCATTTGAAATGGAAAATGTTGAGATAGTTTTTAAATTTATTCACAAAGTAGGGTTATTCCGTTAAAATGGGTCTTTTTGTTCTATCTTGTCTTTCCAATGATTGAATTTGATTTGTGTCTTGAAATATTGAGAATTTAACTGTTATGATAAATTAATAGCTTCAACTCTTACCACCTGGAATCTAAAAACAATGTATGATCTGGTATAATTTCATTTGAACATTCTGTACTACAAGGCACCAAGGGGGTATGCAACAACAAGCATATTTGCATGTTTGGTTGCATATCTATTAGAGAGATATTTTCCTGGTAGATGGTAGCATCGAACAATATTTGTAATGATTGATCTCTCTATCTTATCCTGGTATTCTATGATTTTTATTTCACGAAAATACGATGTCCACTCGATACGTGTAATAGTATCGTAAATGCAATTATCGTTTTAAAATGGCGTACCGTTTCGAGTTGATCATTCGTAATCCCACTGCTGTTCCAGATATGTAAGAAGGTCATCAAAATTGCGGGAAAACAAAGGGCGGCGGGCCACACGACTTTAAACAACAACGCATCTACAATACCCAAGTTTCTTTCAATGCGGATGTATAGGCAATAATAAACTTATAAAAATGAACAAATATTAAAATGATTTCAACTAGGAGCAGTATGTTCATTTGAGCTACTTGAATTTATAAATAAGACTTACAGAGGACTATCAGATAATAGTTGAGACAGGAGAATCTTCAATTGCTTATTGTACATCTACATATAAACTTCATCTACTCTACAATAACCTACTGATTCAATAAAAATGGGACTCTAGTTATTGAAGCAACTGTATCGACGACAACTTGCAGATAGTCATATATCTAAAATAGAAAAAAATAGTTACAATTAAAACAAAGAAATCATTCTTTTTTTTTTTTTTTTTTTTTTTTTTTTCTTAGGAGAAAAAGCCAATTGGCTTAACTACTGCTAACAATTTTATCTTATTTCTTCCTTCGAGAAATAAATATTTTAACGTCTATATCAACATACCGCCTTTGAATCAAGTGTAATTCCGGAACGATAATGTTACCAGTTTCATTAACTGAGAAATTATTTAATATAAAAATACACTAAAATTGAAAAAGATAAGAGGCTTTTTCATCATGAAAGACGCTACAACATTTCTTATTCTATCTATCAAATACAATTGTGCTCTTTTTAGATCATTCAATTCAGCAACAGAGCATATCTTGATTTTGCTGGATCAGCCATTCGGTAAAGAGAACACAGAAATGGAAATTATAGAATACTAGGATAAGATAGAGAGATCAATCATTACAAATATTGTTCGATGCTGCCACCTACCAGAAAAATACCTCTCCAATAGGTATGCAACCAAACATGCATGTATGCCTGTTGTTGTATACCCCCTTGATGCCAGTGTCCAAAAAATTATATACTAGGTTATACAAGGATTGATTTTATTCCAGGAAGTAAGAGTTGAAACTATTAATAATCTATTGTTATAGTTAGAATATCAATAATAATTATAGGTACTTACTCGGTATTTACCAGAGACAAGTCAAGTTTACTTATTTTTGTCCCTTCATCATCAAACAAAGGATATTCGCCGTGCTTCACTTAATGTTGTTGTTTGTATTCTTTGTTTATGCTGAAAAGATACCAAAGTTTAGCTGGTACATGCAAGAAAAAATAGTCTAATGTATTTCCATTACCTAAAAAAAAAGACATTAGACAGTTTTATTTCTTACGGATATGTTTATAGATAAAGAAACAGTATTATATTGTCTTTGGAAGATATGTTAAAAGAAGATTATCTATGAGGGGGCTTTATGTTATGTGTTAGTGGGATATTCTGTGACCCTTCTTCTTGCTTTCATTTTCTTGTGGTCTTTCATAGCCACAGATATACAGCCACTGGTTGCTGAGCTTCATCAAGGTAATAAAAAAATGAACTTGTCAACGGCCATTTTATTGTTTGTTGTGTACTTGGTGAGACCTTTATGACCAAATTCACACTATAAAATTTCTAATCAAATTTGAATCTATAGGAGGGAATATTTTCAATTTCACTTTAAATACTATTTTGGACATGGAAGATAAACAAAATATTTTGCTACAGATACCAACAGATGAACTAAGTGAAATTGTCAGCATTACAGAAATATGTAGAATATGTGCCAATCAACAAGAAAAATTGATAGGAATTTATTCTGAAGATGGTGAAACTAATAATTTAGGTTTTAAAATGAATATGTATCTTCCAGTAAAAGTAGATAAATCTGACGAATTACCACTTCAATGTTGCTGGCAGTGTGCATCCACTGTACTGGCATGGCATGAACTTTTTATAACTAGTATAGAGGCTGACCGAAGACTTCGAAGTTATCAGTTTGTCTCGGAAAAACATCTACATGTTGAAGAAAACGATCTTCAACAGAATGAGTAAGTGTACCATTTGTATCTATAGTCATATTTCTTATATATTTATTTCATTTAACTCAAGTATTAGGTACTTTGAAAAATATAAAATTTATATCAAAGCAACTGTAGAAATCGTTACATTACCTAAATTATTTGTATACATTGATGATTTTACAATACTTTATTCTTTTCACATTCATATGAAACATTGATTTGTACATTAAATGTATCTTGTATGTTAACAGAAATAACATCTCACAACCTTACTCCACCAAGGTGTAATATTAGTGGGAAATGGAAATATTTTGACTTTCTCTACAAAGATAAACATCTCTCCACTTTTAGCTGAAGTAAACTTTTGTCCACAGGAAAGAAAAGGAAGACTCAAATTTACAAATACTAAATGAAAAGTACAGCAATGATTCAACATTGATAGAAAGGACAGAAATATCAGATTATGACGAAAATATAGGTGAATATATGACACTTCAACTACCACTTCAAGGCATTTATGAGTCACCACAAAAGGAAGAATTGGATGAAAGTGAAGACTTATCATCAGACAAGTTGGAGGCACCAGATGATCCTCCACTTAAAAATGAAGTAGATGAGGTGTGTTATGGCTGTCAGACTTGCCAAATGTTATTTATATCTGAGGAAGAAATGCAAAGCCACATTTTACAAAACCATCCTCATCAACAAAGTACAGAATATATTGCAGGCAAAACAAATGTAAAAAAAGAAAGAAAGAGGAATGTTAAGCTTGACCAAGAGATGGTAAATGAAGCTAAAATCGTAGTCGACGGCAAAGTATACTACAATTGCAAAGAGTGCGGGAGATGCTTATATTCACCTTATACATACATTTGGCACGTAAGAATACACACAGGAGAACGTCCTCACTCCTGCCATCTGTGTGGTAAATGTTTCAGAGTGTCCCAAGGTTTAGTGCGCCATCTTAAAGAAACTCACGAAGGTATTAAAAACTTTCCTTGTGATATTTGCGGGAGAAAATTCGCTACTAAAAGAAACGCTGACGAACACAGACGGATACACACCAATGAACGACCATATGTTTGTGATACATGCGGAAAATCTTTTAAACAAAAAGCTTCTTTATATGTTCACAATCGTTCGCACCAAGATGTGTTTCCCTTTAAGTGTTCCTACTGCCATCAGACATTCAGAACAAGACCACCGATGTTAGTTCACATCACCAAGCATACTGGAGAAAAGCCACACTCTTGTGATGTTTGTGGTAGAAGATTTAGAATAAAATATGAATTAAAAAGGCATAAATTGATACATTCGGATGATAAACCGTTTTCGTGTGAATCGTGTGGACTGAAGTTTAAGCAAAAACGATATTTAAAAAATCATAATAAGTTGAATCATAATAGTGGTTGAAATAATAATTGTTTGTAATATAATGTCGATTCCAACATTAGTGGTTTTATTTCTGTTAATGTATTCACACAATATCTACACAAAAATAATCTTGTGTAGATCTAATGCCAAATCAATGTTTTACTAAATTAACAAGATTTTCGATAAAATACCCAGAGTTGTGCCTTGAAATTTATTGGTAGTGATAAAATATTAAAACCTGTTAATTTTTAGAAATACCTGTAAAGTTTCAGACCAAAATAATAAAAGTAGCCAGTCAAATAATTCTGAGTCTGATGAAGAGACAGGTGAACAAATAAAATCCTCAGATACTCAACCAACAAACCTAGAATATCATGAAGTAGTCGATTTTTCTTCAAAAAGTTGCATACTATGTTCACTAAGTTTCACTACCAAACCAAAATTGAACTCTCACATGTTGGAAGTTCATAAAATTAAGCAGTCAGAACTTACGCAAGAAAAAAAAATTGATGCTTTCGCCTGTTCGGTGTGCAATAAAAATTTTACAAGAAAATTTGACATGCAGAGGCATATTTTAAGGAAACATCCAGAAAGTAAGAATTTTAAAATTCAAAAGTCTTTCAATATCTTTTGGCCGAGTAGAATTCAATGAGACCTCTGGCGGAGAAAATTGTAACTGTCGCAACGAGTAAAATAATTCGTTTTGCATTGTTTTTGTATTATATGCAAGTCAACGTAATTATCGTAAATTCGTACTTTATTTGTTTAATTTTGCGTCAGTGACAAGTTTAAAACTGTGTTTTTCTATTTAACTCAACTGCCATCATTTCTGAGGTAATCGGCCCTATTCCGTATCACGTTATGTTATTTAACGACCATCGTTAAGTGTGGATTTATGTAATATAACGATATGTCTAAAAATACCGATTCTGTATCATCATGCTCATAGTTATGTCAACGAGAATCGTTATTTTATCATCGTTAAAATAACTGGACCAGTTTGACAGCTTGTTACGACTTAACGATATCGTTAAGTGGAACAAATGTCAAAAATCTAATCAGTTTTTGCTAAATATTCGTGGTGATTTGTAATTTTTTGCAACCAAACATAAATAATAGGCTGCTTTTGAATGGTCCTGTTTTTTTTATATTAACTTTATTAGCAAATTGTTCCCAAAAATTGTTAATTATTTTAATCTCGCATGGTTTGCTCTTCCCCCTTATTACAATAGGACGATTTTCTAAAAATTCCAACAGCATGTCATACTGTGGCCTTGTTGTTTTTGGAAGGCGTTCTTGTTCTACCATTTATAATTATATTAAGTACACTTGAATGTAAACTTTCCTCGCGTTATATTGTACAAATTGCACTTCTGTCAGATGACCCTTGTCCCTGCTTCTGTCATATGTTTTGATGGTATGTTATATAAAGGTTATACTTTGACGGATCTAACGGGACCGAATCCATCTCTTTTTACATTCACTGAAGGTGTATCGTTCCATCTCGCTTCGTGAGAATCAAAACTTACTTCTTTTTTAACATATAATTTTAACAATATCGTTAATGAAGCTTGATAGGGAATCACAGAACAGTTAACAATATAGTTAAATACGATCGTTATTTTAACATAACGGACCATCGTTAAAAATAACATACATGATACGGAATACGGCTGAATATATAATCAGAGATATTATGGAAGAGGTTATGTTATTCTATTTTTTGTTTTCATTGCAGACCAAAGAGAAAATAAGTCGGTATTAAAGATTTAAAATATTACTCAATACAAAACGTACCTTCCCTGCAACTTTTGTAGAAATTACTAAAATAAAAACACGAAGTCGTTGTACTTTTCACAAATATCAACCATACCTATTACTCCAAAAATAAAAATATTAGTAGTCAAAATTTAGTTTAACAACACAAAATACTAAAGCACAATTAAAGAAGAAGCAAATGTTTTACAAAACACACACTGAAAATAACTGAAACAGCAAAATAAAACCACTTAAATATCAAAGGGCTTATACGGCAACTGATTTGTTTTACTCGTTGCCAAGATGACATTTCAGAGCGCCATCTATCGAATTCTACTTTTTTCAATAGTATAAGTATAGTTATCACTATGGCAAGGGCGATCTACATAATATTACACTTTATTCTAAAACTGTGTGTCTTTGAAATAAACTCAGGTTTTTATTAAAATACTTTGGATTTATTTAATTAAGTGAAAGTTTCAATGCAGCTTTGCACATTCCAGAACCAAAGTTTTAGGACAGGTACTAAACAGAAGTCTAACCATTCTAGCTTACATATTTTTTATTATTATATTCTAAATCATGATTATATTATAGTTTACCACTTTTCAGCTTCTATAGAACCTTCGGTTAGATTTAAAAACTTGGAAATGGCAAACAAATGCAAAATAATGGAACCAAACGAAACCTACTACAAATGCGACATATGCCAAACCAAATTTAAAACATCTTCTGCATTTATACCCCATTATAACATCCATATAAATGAAAAATTACACTGTTGTCACATTTGCGGCAAGAAATTCCAGAGAAGCGCTCACTTAAAACGCCATCTAGATCAGCTACATTATGGTATAAAATATTCTTGCGAACATTGTGAACAAACATTTACAAGTAAAACTACCAAAGACGAACATTTAAACACACATACGAATAATAGACCGTACATGTGTGACACGTGCGGCAAGTCTTTTAGACAATCGTCGTCGCTGTATGTCCACAAATTATTTCATCGAGATGTTTTTCCATATTCTTGTAATATTTGTGAGAAAAAGTTTAGGAGAAAGGGGGAACTTAAAAAACACACTTTCATACATACGGGAGAACGACAGTTTAGCTGTGTAATATGTGAGAGACCGTTTAGGTTACGACAAGATTTAAAACGGCATATGAAGATTCATGACAGTGATGTGAGTTCTGCAGTTGTAGAATAGAGCGGACGTTACGCATTAAGGATAATGGCAGAAAACTGCACCACCAAGATTCCTACTTGGGAAATTAAAAAACAATTTGATGGTAGAATTCATAATTTTATTTAAATAAAGTGTAAATAAAGTTATTATATCACAATAAAACATCTTTCACTATCTCTCTACTGTTTTCAGAGCATTTATCAGAAATTTAGCTAAGTACATATTGATAAAAATAATTTATTACTTTAAACTTATGCTTAAATGAGATTTGAAAAAGTTGCTGAATAGTATATAAGCAAAAATTTTAACAAGTAATATAATAATTTTTATAAATAAAAAAACTTTTCTTAACTAAATATTATTTAGGTCAATTTTCATTAATAAATTGAATAAAACTTCTATGCAGCAATAAAGATATATGGATAATAGCACATATAACTAAATATGGATACCTAAGAACACTATCAACTAATCACTCAGCTGTAGCTGTTGTTTGAGTGTTGGTGGATTCTCTTCCTAGACTACTACCAGGGGAATCGGCATTTTCATTGATTAGACGTTGTCGTTCACGATACATAGAAACTCGTATGTTTTCCAATTGGTGGTACCTGCAGAGTTTTAATAAAGCACAGACTGATAAACCCACCCAAGTGGCAAAGGAACCCCATATACCAAACTGTGCAGTACCCATTTGAATGTAGAAGTTAGCTGTATTGATTTTATCAGCATGGTCAATATCTTGTCCGGCAGCTTGTTCACAACTAAATATTACAAGATTAGGAATTATTTTTCACAGATACAAAAAACACTTACGATGGAAACCTTTCAGTCATAATTTGACACCAAGCCATGAATCCAAATGTTATCATAAATGCTGCAATAATGGTCATACCCCCAAGAATGATTCCTGATAAGACATCAATAAAAGCTGATAAGAAGCTACTGTCTGTACCTTTGTAAAGAAATACTGATAACCTAAATAAAGTATGATATTAATGTTATACTAATAGAAATAAATAATCTTACCTGTAAATTTGAATACCTGAAACAAGTAGTAGTAAAATACCTACAAAGATGGTATAGTTACAGTAACACTGTGAAGCCCAAAGTACAGAAAGTTGCCCATCCGCTTCCTGCCATTGTCCAGTTGAGAAAAGTAAACAATGTCCCCTAAGAGGAATGATTCATTAATAGGTTTTAACAAGATCAAAACTTACTTAAAATCATCTTGGTGCCAACTCATTGGAACAACGATACATATTGATAAAATAAAAGCGATCACATAGCCGGCAATCTGGCTAAGAAGTAAAATATTTGTTAAGGCCATACTCATAGGGTGCTGGAAATATTACCATAGGTAACAATTTTACATTTATTTATTTACTTTTTTGACAACTAAGCCAACATCTGACAAAGACAGACGTCGCTCTTTGTTGTTATAAAAGACAAGATAGTCAATTCCAATTATACAAATTTTAGTTACATTCAATGGTCGACATCTATCGACATGTGGTCGTACTAATGGTAGTAACTGTAACTGTAAATCTTAATTAGCGAGGCCAGACTGGATCAGGTCTAGAAGAGTATATGCTATAGTACAATACAAATTCAGCCACCAGTAAAATCGATGCTCCAGCTAGAAATTAAGCGTGATTAAGGATTAAGTTGAATACCGACAAAAGTCACTTATGCAAGTGCACATACAATCAGATTTATGAGAAAAGATAACTTTTAAGTGGCCTTGATGATGTAGATTTTGGCCGTCTCTTAATCTATGGTTTGGCCTCTGAAGTATCCTCTAGTCAGCTCCTATTAAAAACAACACTTTTGTACAATAAATGAATATTTTTTATTGTTAAATATTCGAATATAAAATGTTGAATAGTATTCTGTTAATCTTATCATGGTCACGATCAATACAGGAAAAACGACCAAAAAGAAGATATTCCTAACAATCGAATATGGCCAGTAGATATAACGGCTGACGTTGTTATCAGTGATTGGTGTTCCTTATCTGACGTTTGGAAGAAGTGATCGTCAGTGAATCAAAATATTTGGAAAAATTTATAAAATCCCAATAGTTGTAATAATTAAATGTGAAATATGAGGTCTCTAAGTATATCTTTACTAAGCTTATCCCTAACGTTTATAGTAATCGCAAATGCCTACTATCAAAAGAAACAATTTTATCCATCTGTTGTATATATCACAAAATCAAATCCCAGTATGGCTGTAAGTAGTTATTTATTTTTAATTGTTTTATTGCTATTCTCGTATGTTCATTTTACAGGTAATATATATTCAAGCTTTTATATGTGTATGGATAAGTGGAAAAATAATGAGAAAAATTTTCTTTGGTCAGCTGCGAACCACCGAGTTCGAGGTAATTTTACTAATTTTAATACTGATGATTTAATTAATTTAATCATAATTGTCTTTAGCATCTTATGGAAAGATCCTGGTATGCAGTGACTGAAACATGTCTAGCTTTTACTGTGTTTAGAGATGATTTCAATCCAAAATTTGTAGCTCTATTTACTTTACTACTATTTTTGAAATCATTTCACTGGTTAGCTGAAGACAGAGTAGACTATGTAAGTATCATATTTTTATTATTAAGAAGGTCATCAAGGCTGTTTAACTGTTTTCTAGATGGAGCGAAGTCCTGTGATAAGTTGGCTTTTCCACATTAGAGTGTTGTCTTTACTACTTCTTCTGGGCTCTTTAGATTTGCATTTTATACAACATGCCTACCTATCTACAGTTTCTAAAGGAGCATCCGTCCAACTGGTATTTGGTTTTGAATATGCTATACTTCTTACTGTTGTAATAAACATTGCTATTAAATATGGATTACATTCAGTTGATTTAAACAGTGAAACACCATGGGACAACAAAGCTGTATTCTTGTTATACACTGAATTGGTAATGGGACTGATCAAAGTCATTTTATATTTTGCGTTTGTAGCCATCATGGTTAGGTGAGAAATAATTAATATTAATTAATAATTGTCTTGTAATTTTTTTTACAATTTTAGGATCTATACTTTACCATTATTTGCATTCAGACCAATGTATTACACAATTCGTAACTTCAAAAAAGCATTTAGTGATGTGATTTTGTCAAGAAGGGCCATCCATAACATGAACACTTTGTATCCCGACGCCACTCCCGAAGAATTACAAGCTGCTGATAATGTTTGTATTATATGTCGAGAAGAAATGGTTACGGCATCAAAGAAATTACCTTGTAATCATATTTTCCATACAGCATGTCTCCGTTCTTGGTTCCAACGTCAACAAACATGCCCCACTTGCCGTCTTAATATTCTTCGTAACCCAACCAACAACAATACTCGCCCCGCTCCAGCTCCTCGGCCTCCCCAACCAAATGTACAAAATCCTTTTATCAATCCCTTCTTTGCTGGACAGAATCCATTCCAAATGTTCCAAATACCAAATGCAGACAACCCACCACAACAACAACATCAACAAAGACCTGCTGCAGAAGGAGGAACTGAACAACCAGCAGCTCCTCCGGCTCCTCCACAAGTTAATTTACCTCCTTTTGCTTTTCCACCATTTCCTTTTTTACCGTTTTTCCCTCCTCCACCGATGCCACCGCAAAATTTAGCAACATTGTCTACTGAAGAGTTGCAGAGAATGGAAGGGAATGAAAGGGATAATGTCGAAGCTAGGATACAGTGTTTGAGGAATATACAGGTAAATTTGTTTAATAACAATTTTTACAATCAATTTTGTGGTAATTTATATTTCTAGATGCTATTGGATGCCGCTGTGGTAATGATGCAACAATACAGTACTACAGTTCTACTATCCTCACAGCTGCCGCAAAACGGTACAAATCCTACTCCTAATACTAATCCATTCACTACTAATAACCCAACCTGGAACATCCCTCCGACGCAGTCAGAAACTCCGAAGGTAGCCAAAGTGGCCCCTACAACAAATTCCCAAGTTCAAACAAGCACTGAAGAACCAGAGTTTGATAAACCAACTACTTCAAAAGAGTCAAGCGAACTGCCTAAAGAAGAAGAGGAGGTCGTAGATCCTAGTCAGCTTACTCAAGAAGAAGTGATAAGAAGAAGAAGACTGCAAAAATTCGAGCAACCGGTGGGAAGAGAATAAATTTTTTTTTGTACTGTTGATATTATGATTTGACTTGAAAGTTTGTTTTTTGTTGAAATATCTTGTGATTATGGTGTTTCACAGTATTTTTTTTTTCTATAAAAGTGGATTTTAAAGGACTGGGATATTGGTTTGCTTTATTTGATCAATCGACTGTTCTCCAGCTTATAAAAATTAGGGAATAGTCGACGAAACTAGAGAAACTTCCACTGAAAAAATATTTTCAAGAAAATAGCTTGAATTTTTGTGTGCTTTCCAGACCAACAGTTTGTCAAACATTGGGAGAGACGTTTAAAAAAAGAGGAAGTATTTGTAGGGAGAGAGATGCGCACTATAGGCAGTAGCCATATTTAAAAACTCGCGTTCCATCCTATGTTTGACAAGCTGTATGTTCAAAGCTTTCACTTTGTAAGAATACTGAGTTTTGCTAACCATTAATTTTTTATTGTTTGTTTTGCATACTTTTAATAATTCTTAAGCTGGATTTTGTTGTTGTAAGACTTTATTCTTAAGTGTAATTGAATTGTATGTTGAAAGTAAATTAATTTCAGTCCTCCTTTTGTAGTATTTGTGTTTGCCAATGTCCTTTGCGATGCTGTTAAGTTGGTTAAAGTTAATCTAGTGGAGACACATTCCATAGTTGTTTATTTAATTAATTACTGTCCAAAGTTGAAGTATTTGTTTTATTTTATAAATTTGGAATACATATTTGTTACTGTATGATAATATAATAAACACAGCTTTATTATTTTGTGCGTGCATTGTTCTAATTTATTTTTCTTTTCATAGACAAATGTTTGTATAGTAGTTCCCCCTTCATCCTATTTGCTTGTTTAAAGTTTCAGTTCTCCAACTTCTACCTTTTTTGCATATCCTCTATTTCCACTGGGTTGAGCTTTTAATTTAGTTCAAAATTAATTGCAAAAACTAAAACGTTTGCAATTAATTTCTGGTAAATTTTCCTTGAATCTAATAACATTCATTTTTTGGAAAAACAGACCTTTGCGACCACAGTACAGAAAGTAAAAGAACTCCACTTTATTCAGAAATTTCATAGATACTATTTTTTTGCTTCATAATACGAGTAACGGTTCACCGCTTTTAGCTTCTTACTTTTGCGTTTTTTTAATGTTGCTAACTATTGATTCCGCTTAATTAAGGCCACCTCATGATTCTACTCTACTTTTTGAATGACAACACTCGATTCCACTTATCTCATTGGGGGTTAAAATGTTTGATGAAGAAATATGTGATCGAGCCCGTTGTGTTCCCAGATGTCACCATAAAATATCAATAGCTGTTTATGCGTTGGTTGTCTATGTTTTTTGCACGAGACCATTCCAGAACAGCTGACTTTGACATGTCGGTCATATTGGGCGCCCCCATAGAGATACTACAGATAGAGGTAAGTATTATTCTATGATAGAGGCAACAAGTTATAGGGCGCTGTGTAAGTGGGAACGTCCGTCTGAATTTCGGTGGGAGAAACAGAGACACACGATTAGAGGTTTTTCTGTTTTTGTCTGGGTATACATAAAAAGTCAGCCTAAACATCCTACTTTCTATCTCTCTCTTACATGGTGTCGGGCTCCGAGATGGCTTGTTGCCTCTATCTGTGGCGCCCTACACTGGAGTTTAAGTTTGTGTGGAGTAAGTCAGCTGGTTGTCAGAGCTGATTACTAATTAAAGTCTAACTGCCATTAGTTGATTACCAAATCCCAATATAATGATTAATTTGAAGAGAATAGGCTAGTATCCAGACGCACTGCAAAGTGCACTATCCAAAGAGAACAGCAAGAAAATAAATCACAATGCTGGCTGGATGGCATTAGAATAGGAGACCATTGCAATTTACTAGAAAAAGGACCAAACTAACTAGAATATGACATGAGTTATCCACCGAGATTACTTTAAAATATAAATTGTTACGTAAAATATTGTGAAACATTAGTCGAGATGATTTAAACGTGATATGAAAATGTTTTGAAAACACTGGCTCCGGTATAATTTTTATTATTTTGTATTGTTTGATACATAATTTATTAATATTTTCATAGTTTTAAAAATGGTAGAAGTTACTTACTGTAATAAAAATAATTGAATACATAATAAGAAATATGTTTGTTTTATTCTTCCTTATAATTTTATTCCAAACCACTAGATGTCACAATTATATGCTAACGAATCTCTTCAGTGAATAGAGGAGTTCAGTCATGGAGGGAAAACATAATATTTTTGCATGTTTTTTATCATTGCGAACATCTCTATTGCTTTATTAAAATAATGAATACACCCCGAAGCGTAAATCTTGGAATTTAAAATGACTTTTTAGCTGAATACACAGCACGTCGGTGGCCAAAAATTCCAGGAACTCTTGACATGTCACCATTTCATTTCTGTTATTCTGTCACTAGTTATGTCAAATGTCAGTGGAAAAAGTAATTAGAAGAATAGAGATACAATTAACTAGAAATGCTACAAAAATCTAATCGAAAATGGACGTACACAATTAAACGAATATCAAAAAAAAATAAATATAACTGACATTTGACATAACTAGTGACAGAATAACAGAATTAAATGGTGACATGGCAAGAGTTCCTGGAATTTTTGGCCACCGATGTGCTGTGTATTCAGCTAAGAAGTCATTTTAAATTTCAAGATTTACGCTTCGGGGGTGTATTCATTATTTTAATAAAGCAATATAGATGTTCGCAATGATGAAAAACATGCAAAAATCTTATGTTTTAAGGGGTAGACATTAGGCACTTTTAGCTGGTCATAAGTTTTTACACGTATCCGTATCCGTATTGGAGTTACGTTGACGTGAAGAAATTGTCAAGAAAGCCTAAAGCAGAAAACGTATCGCTTCGTTCTGTTTCTAATTGTATAACCTCAAAGTTTTTTTATTTTACCTTTTTATATTTTTGTAAAACTTAAAATGGGGGCGATATTAAATAATCCATTGCTGCTAGACGAGGAAGATGATGTAATATAGCACAAATAGCACGGAATACTGTAATACTGACTTTTGTCGGGATAGGGATACGGAGTAGGGTACGTAACAATACGTTCAACGCATCGTATCGGCTGAGACGTAACGGGTCTACACATGCGCAGTTCGTTACGGATACGTGAGAAATTTAAGACAAGCAAAAAGTCTCTATTAACCGTCATTCTTGTCAGAAAAACCACTTTTTGTTGGCCACACTGACCTTAGACTGAACTCCTCTATTTTACTATCATTACTGTTATAATAGTTGTCATTAATGACTGTCGCCCTATGGATAACAATTATTTGGATATATTTGTAATTTGGTTGTTTTATATTGATTTAATGACCCTTTTTTTATAGGTACACAAGACAATGTCAAAACAAGCACTAAATCAAAATAAAATGAGCTCAATAAACACGATTAAAATAATTATTAAGCATGCACATGTTGTGCAAAGAACGCATGTTTTCATCAGGGCAGCTGCCACATGACGTCATAAAATTTTTCAAATAAAAAATATGTAGTTTAAATAATGGCCAGATTTTAAAAACTTACATGTTTCCTGCATCGGATATTCTATATCCTCGATGTTTCAATGAATTTTTCACAATTCGCTTCGGATTCGTCCATAAATACAGTTTTTTGCACTAGGACGCCACATACTTGAGCACAAGGCTTCTTTCGTAGTGAAATGTTTATTATTAACTCAAAATCTGAAACAATATTAAAAATGATTAACCTGAAATCCCCTTTTTTTATTTGATCTATAAATATTTTAATCGCATTATGCGTAAGTATAAAAATGGTATTGGAAATAAAGTAGGTAGGTACCTAGGTATGACCTAGGTACAGGTCAAACAAAGGAAAACAAGCAATAAAAGCAATCAGATAAAAATATTTATAGATAAGGTGGTAAACCATTTAAATCGTGAAAAATACTTTTAACTTGAAAAAGAAAAATTCGGAAATACATTTTCCGAAGCTCAAATAAATAAATAAATAGTTTTTTAGCTTCAAATACTCATGTTTCTTTTAGACTCCGTTTCACATAGGAAGAAGCCACGTGAAGTTTGCCAACTGTCTTGCGTCGATATCAAAATCGGTATTGTTTATCTATGCTTATGTCATTTTCAGGTCATTGGCGTTACAAATGATGTTTCATGCCGAAAGTTATTTTATTTATAATTCAATACCCTTCGTGCTATGGTTGAAATAATACCCTTCTTGGTATGCGTCATCGATTGTTAATGTCTTTCTAACACATTACGTAGATAGAAATGGAAAAAAAGTCAGGCCTGTGATTAATCCTTATCAAAATATCTCAATAATGAACCGTTTATATGTATTACAAACCACAGATTATAAGTACAAACGTTAACCCTAATCTTTGACTTACAAAAATTTAATTGGTTGATGTTTAAATTATGCGCAAGCGCAACCTATCAATCCGTAGGTCCAAGTACTATCAAGGCGTTACTTTCGTAGCGGCAATGTGTCTTGCGTCTTTTTCTACTGTCACACTGACAGTTCTCGTCAGGTCTGTACTTTGTTGTTTACGGTCAATTATTATTTATGAGAAGTTAATATTAATCTTACTGTTATATATATTTAAATAATACAAAAATATGCCTAGATACACGGAAAAACATCAGCATTTTGAAAGTTCTCAAGTATTTTCAGTTAGAAAAAGAAGCTGGTAATTATTAATTTC
>CAJUYH010008014.1:0-16293 GCA_910591685.1 Galerucella tenella | reverse complement strand
TATTAGATACTCAAGAGTTTGGAAAGGATTTACATTTCACTGAATCGTTTTTTACAAGAAAAAGGATACAAAGTTATATATATGTAAAAAATATTATGCATGTTGTATTTCATTTTTCTGAAAAATTACCTGCAAACTTATTAAAATGTGTGTATATTTATTTTTAAATAAGTTTATTTGAAATATATTACCTACTTATCAGTGGAGAGAAAATACTATTAGAAATTCAGTCAGGTGTCTATATATACAGGGTGTCTGAAAGTATGCATTCAAAAGTTGATAATGGGAAAAATGTGTAGATAGGTACATCCTGTATATCAAAGTATAAGTGCATTAATTTCACATTTTTCTATAAAAAAAATCGATGCAGTTTAGCAAATTATAATCAGAAACATTCCTTTGTAAAATGTGCCAAATAAAAATACGCAGAAAGATAATATTATATATAAATAAAATTGACGCATTTATACTTTCCTATTTCTAACTTAAATGTTGCATTTATCGATAATGCATGTTCACATACAATTTTTCGGAGTACTCTTTGTGTATGAATCAATGTAGGTAATGTAGATTTTCTTAAGTATCTTTGGGAAAAAATAATAAACATTTTTTGTACCAAATAAATAAAAACGATTATACCAAAAATTATATGTAAGCCACCATGAAGTATATTTTATAAACTGCACTTTTTATGTTTTGGAAAAACAAAAATCACAGTTTTTGTTTTTTTAGTTTTGTTTTTGTTTTTGAAAATTTGCCTGGTCTGCTACTGTTTTTTTCTGAATCACCTCAATTAGGTGCAGCTTAGTTTGAGTAGACTTAGTTTTGCATGCGCACCGTTTCTCGGTCAAAAATATAATGTACAATTTAATTCAAACTATACCTTTGTCTATTTTGAAAATAAATAAAAAAAAGCTGGCCACTTTGGAATTATTTTGATATTCTAGTTTAAAGTAAACTATTTTCAAAGTTTGGTTATAGAAATTTCACAGAACAAGAAGAAATAAGGATCGTATCTTATTTTTTGGTTGAAACTTTTAATAAAAATTTCGAATAGTCTCCATTTTAGATTCGAAAATCCCAATGTCATGTTTCCTTTCATGTATCAAAAATATTTTCAAGTGACTAAAGTTTTTTTTTTTAACTGCTTTATATCGTTTAAAACATTTAGGACATAAGTAATAAACCATAAGGAATATGAAGAATTGACAGTTTGTATTATAGTTGGGTTAAAATTTACAAAATGTACTTAAAAGACAGATTTAAGTTTGAAAGGGTATTTTTTTAAATAAAATATATTTTGTTCCAAAATAGACTGGACTTTTTAGTAGTTCATGATGGTGCATTATAATAAAATATTAAATTGATTTTTTTTTGAAAATTGAAATCCTGACAATCTTAATTAAATCATCCTAACCATATTTCTCATTCATCATCAGGTAATATTTTTTAAAATATTTATATAGGGTTTAGTTGGGTCAGTTGCAGTTCTGGTTCTACATAATTACCAATTTTACTTATCTCATAAACTATTTATTTGATAAAAAAAATGTGTTAACATAAATAAAAAAGTTATAAGCGAAAATCTTCAGAAATTCGAGAAAAAAATTTATATTTTTCGATGTAACTTTTTTTATCATTTTACAAAAAAATGATATCTGACCATTTTTGTAGATCGTTTTTTGAGGAGCAACTTTTATTCGCATCATTTTTTCATTAAGGCAATAGCTAAGGTTTTACAGCGCTCCGAAGTGAGTACTATTTTTAAGTACTCTTAACTATACCTATATTATACGTGTGTACTAATAATATGTCATCAGTTATTGTGCTGTGTCTTGTGTTGGAGGAAGTGAAGATAAGTTAAATGTACTTTTTGTCACTGCCTTGGCGAATTGTTTGTATCTTAGGCTGTCAAGAGAAGATTTTCGCTTATAACTTTTTTATTTATAGTTCTACGACAAAAAGTTACTGGACCAAAGTTGTAGAGAATTTAATTTGCAACAAAAAATGTTAACAACTTTTTTTTATCAAATAAATTGTTTAAGAGATATATCGTAAAAACCTTTTCAACCCCTATTTTCAAGATGGCGGCCGTGGGACAAGGGTTGCGACCCCACAAACTTGTTTTTAGCTTTACACTGACCCCCCCTACACATCAAAAAAATAAAATTGCGTCCTCTAAAAAACGCAAGGTAAGGCCTAAAAAATGTAACATTTCAATGGACTAACTCAGTTTCAGGGTATTTTGCATCTTACAACATTCAATATTAATTTGGAACTAACTGTATTAAAGCATTCATACATTTAAAATTTATTCATTTTTTAATTTAAAGAATATTTTTGTTGATATAGAAAAACATATTATTGTAATGCACTGTCTACAGACTTACAATCTCATTAAAATACATTGTATTCCTGAACACTGCCATTTTGTACCGAAACAAAAATAGAGTAATTTCGATTTAAGATAAAACCGTTACGATGCCCTTTACAAAACTTAAATCTTTTATAATAAGAAAAAGGATGTTTCATTTTCATGCTTAATTCAAATTTTTTATAAGCAATTTTAGTTGGGCAAAGCAGATGTAGTTTTTTAATATTGAGGTATGAAAAGATAATAGAAATGACTACAGAGTGATACAGAATTTAGTTAATTGGTTAATTTTCAGGCTAAATTAGATAAAAAGTGACGTTTGTGTTGCCTATTTTAAGGCGTTAAATTCACTTTCGTTTTCTGGATCACTCTGTATAATTTTGGTTAATTAAACTAGCTGTGATATTGATAAAAATGTTAAGAAAAATAGGTAAAAACTTCTGCTTTGCTTGTTAATTAAAACAAAAAGTTGAAGAATTTTGAGAAAGCTTTGTCCATTTCGTAATTGGTAATAAAACGGAAGCCACTGACAAGTGAGGGCTTCATTATTTTAAATGGAAGCCTTTTTGCATCATCGAGTTTATTCTATTTAAAATAATGTAGCCTACTCGTGTCATGGGATACCGATCCATAAAGTTTTTTTACTATTTGCACTGCTTTAATTAGGGATTTGGTAATGAAGTTGGACTGGGTGTAGCGATAGTAATAATAAAAAGTTTAATAATAGATGTAATTGTAAGTCTACCTTATAATAATTATTGAATGGAAGTTGGTGTTATGGTATATTTTTTATTAAATACTTTATTTACGATCTAAAAGCGAGGATTATTTTTGTTTCTTTTTCAATAAATTTTCATTTCAAGGACTTTTTATTTCCATACTTGCTAAAATTTACCGAATAATTTGAATTAGGTATAGTAGAATTAGAATAGAACAATTAAGACATTATTTTAAGTTATGAAAAATTTTGAAATTCACTCCATGTTTGGAGTTGTTTCTTAGCTACAATCAAGTCCTTGACTATACTCAATTAAAATTCCATTTGCGACCTGTCAAAACAACAACCCCACCTGCCAAGAACTCTAGAGGCAGATGTTTAATTCTCCTAATACTCCATTCCATGTTTGCTTCGATCTTCCCCTTTTTCTATCTCTTTGTACCTCGGGATCCCACTTTTTCTTGACACGCCTCTTATCATTCATTCTTTGGAGATGCCCCCACCAGCTAAGTTGTAGTTTTTCAATGAATTCCAGCATTGGTTCTATTTCCAGGTCTTCTCTTATTTTTGTACTTCTCATTTTGTCCCTTTTTGTGATATTCCTGACTCTTCTACGGCCTGAATTTGACTTTTTTTCCGCGCTGTGAGCACCCATGATTCACCTCCAAATGTAAGGATTGTCTAAATATGGTTTTCATAGTATAAGTTCAAAGTGTTTTGTATCCTATTATTAATTTCAATATCTTGTTTTCCGTTTTCTTGAATTTCCACTCCTACGAATTAGAAGCTTTTCACTTGCTCAATATTTGTTTCATCTATTGCAATATTCTACTGTTTCTACATATGTGCATCAGTTTTGTTTTTTTTATTCATGTTCATCCCATTTTCTTTTCTGTTCTGTCCCCTCATTATAATCAAATCGTCTGCAATGGCGTTAGTTGCATGACTTTCTTGTAAAATATATTACTAAATTTGACTACCAATTTTTTTTACATGGGTCGTGCATGAAATCTGAATAGAGTACAGTCTAAACAGCACTGAAAAATTGAGCCTCAAAAAAATCAAAAGTAACCTTAAAAGATTTCTAAATGTTTATAAAAAATATACCAACAAAAATATCACTCACGTAAACCGAGATTATTTATCTTTTATTGATTCCATTTGTTACTGTGATTGTATTTATATGAATTGATAATATTAATTATTTAAAAATGCTAGGTATTCCGGAGTAACCGAATGGCCTGTAACTACTATGATCCTAATCGTTTTCAAAACTAAGCTGTGACTAATCCTATTTTTATTGTGAGTCTATTAATTGCCCGAAACATATATTAATATTTAACCTCTGATGATAATTTTAAGTTGAGAGTACCTACTAGCAATTTTTGTACACAAAGTACCAACACCTTCAAGAAAAATTTTACTGGACAGCTATTCTTAGCTCTGCTGGAGCACATAGCTAAAAAATATCCAACATCTGTAATTTCATTTTCAATCAATTTGAAGAAAGTTTTGGAACACTATGCTACAACTTTTAATCTATAGTTTCCAAAAGAAAATGTTTTTCTTGTAAAGTAGACAAAAGAAAATTTAAATTCCTACTTTCCTATATAATGATTAATATAATTATAGACTCAGAATAAAATGTACTTTGAAAGTATTACAATTCCTTTACTGTGTGTATTGGATGGATATATTGTAATGTCAGGGACTCTTTGATGTATTTGTATCATTTTTATTTATAAGCAAAATTAGTGAAATTTAATTATATTCTATGTTCGAAAAATAAGTCTTCAGCACATTATTAAAATATTTGTACTCTTATTAAAATATTTGTACTCACCAGCCACTCGTTTTTCACTAAATAAATCGTTAGCTTTGTACCTCTCACCGCAATTCGAGGTAGACTGATTCAAAAACTATATTTTTACAAACAGGTTACTTTTTATCAGTGTATGATTCATACCTAATATAAATAGAATAGGTATAATATCAATTACCATTTTTAACAATGTGTTGTTGAATTGTAAAATCATGCACTTTTTACATTTCAAAAATAAATTAATTGGTTTCCTTTGGATACTGAACAAAGGGAAATTTGTGTGTGACAGATGACATAATTAACTATATTCAAGCAACACACAAGCAAAAGTAAACTAGACATTGCCTGTAGATTATCTAGATGGAGTCTGTACCATTTTAATCTTATTGAAGCTTTGCTCTTATGGGAGTTCTGCTTTCTGATCTTTGTTAAATACAGAAGTTACATGAGAAAATAACTAACTAAGTGTTTCTATTATTACGATAGGTTTTTGTGTGAGAAAGAAATATTTTAAATGCTCTGATTTATGCAAAATTGTAACCGTTTCACTAGTTTTGTTTAAATTTTTTGTTACAATAATTTCCGACAGTCTCTGTGGTCTGGTCAGATTAATTCACTGCACAGTTAGGTATGTGCTTTTATTATACTTATGTTGTGTTGCTTGTACAATTCTGAATATTTCAATAAAAATCCTAAACTGTAATAGTATGTGTTTTATTTTTCACCTTCCATAATCTTTTAAAAAGTTTATTAACCTTTTAAGTTTACTTCATTCATTATATTGCTGGTTTTCACAAATTTTTTAGATAATAACGTAACTCATTTTTTAATAATAATTATATTTACTAACAACCACTACTCAAACAAATTTCGAAGCAATTCCTAATAATTTTGTGTAATCGGCACCTTTAGCATGTGTCTTATATTTTAATATTGTCCTTAGAATTGTTGGTATCGGTACATGTATTCTTGTACCTAGCGGTGTGCCATTATCATCTATTAGTACTATATTGTTGCTGTCAAATTTTGGTACTTTTGGGTTTTGATCTTGTTTTAATCCCACTAATATTCCTTTTTTCTTTTCACCTTTAATGGCAACTAATACTCTGTCTCCTGTAACGAAATTAGGTACTTGAAATTGCATTTTCATATTATGTAAGTTATTGACTAAATTCAGTTTCATGAAAACTAATTATGTATGTTTGGTCTGAATATTGAATATCCTACCTATTCTTCCTATGCCAGTTTTACTGTATACATGAATACACCTTGGAGGTTTTCCTTCTGCCATTGCTTGCTTTCCAATTTCACTGTTATCCACTACTCGAAGTCTTGTCAATTTTTGTATTTCATTCATTTGACTCGTCAAATGAAAGTTATTAGAGAGGTTTTTGAATCTAATGCCATTTTTTATTAATAAGTTAGACGACAACATTTTTGATGTTACAAAATTTGAGTTAGGTTATGTTGTAGTATTTTGACAGTGACAGTTGTTAAGACAGTTTTAACAAAAAAAGAAGCAGTGTGAGCAACGTTACAATTGGACTTTTATTCTTTAAAGTTAAATTTATGTAGTTTACAAAGCAGGAAATAATTTAAATTTAATTTAAATGAAAATAGTATTTTTTAAATATATTTTAAGCGTGCTTATTGCGACATCTCTTAGGTATTTATGACACTTAATACTTTATATCAGTAGTTTCTGTGGTTTCTGTATAATGTATGAAGGCTGTTTTTAACGCATTCAGCGGCTGATACTGAAACTAATTTTGCTTTAACTGTATGTGGAAAGTATAGATAGCGCTGAGTATTTAATATTTCCATAGTTATCAGTAGTTCTCAAACAATAAATGTGTTTGTTAGGGGGTACGAATTGGAAGAAGCAACGATGATGATAAATGTTGGAAGAGATACAATAAATTGATGGACTCAATCTTCTGCCGAGGCAATTGGTTTGAATGTAAAGATAACAAATCACTCGAATAGATCAGCTGCTGTTGGCGGATTGGCAAAAAAAAGAGGTGTAGAAGAACAACAATTGCTGCAAATTACTCTATAAAACCATACTTGAATTTAAAACTTGAATCAAGAACACTGATAATAAATATTTCCAAAGAAATTAACAAAAATAATTTTTAGTTTGTTGAGTTTTAAATATTTTACGTCAAAAGATTTTCCGCCTAAAATATCCCTCGGACATTGACATCATAAACTCATGACAAATTTCTCAAGCTGCATGGATCGAGCTTTCGATTGTCATATATATAATTATCTCCTTGAGAAATTAATCCATCAAAACTTTCCCATAAATTCCAAAAGGACGATATTGTAACTCGATCTTCCAGATCAATTCATTGAAATCGTCAAAAAGCATTTCGGTTTCTACTAACAATTTATACCCACCCGTCTATATGGTCCAGTTGTACATATTACAACTACACCATACAGTGGGTGTTTTTATTTGAGTGACACCGTGTTTGACAAGTACTTGAAGAGTGTCCACACCTCGATGAATGCATGTCACCTCCAACCGGTGATTGAACTAGACACTTTCACAAAGAGTCTTCTGCAAATACACCTTGAGATACGACCGCGGACTACAACGAAGGATTTACAAAAGACGCGTACAGGACCGGATAGAATCAGGATGCATTTATCATAAAAATAATGAATTTATTATTGAAAATATTGTTCGGTATGTAAAAAAATTGTCAAAGGTAATACCACGAGTGCTTCAAATTTTATCGATAATTTTTTCTTTTCCACTTGAAAACTTTTTTATTTGGCCAAAATATGAAAACAAATCTAAATTCGGTTTGTTTGAATGTTTTTGCCTCCAATTAACAAGTTTGAGTGATGAAAATAAAAAATTATGTGATAAAATTTGGAGAACGAGTTGTATTTGGGAAGATTATTTTTTTCATCAATTGTGGAGTGGAACTTTGTACTAAATGTTCAACATTCTCTTTGGTGATGGCACTGAATCGGTTTGTGTTTATTTTTCAACAAACTTCTAAGCACTTTTAGTTGTCAATAATGACAAATTCAAAGTAAAATTTTGACGTCTCGATGTAAACAAGGTATTTTCGATGAGGAAGCAGAATTATCAAAGGTAATACCACGAGTGCTTCAAATTTTATCGATAATTTTTTCTTTTCCACGAAAACTTGTTTATTTGGCAAAAATATGAAAACAAACCGATTGATAAAATCACGAGTCCGTTAGGACGAGGGATTTTATCTAAATTCGGTTTGTTTGAATGTTTTTGCCTCAAATAAACAAGTTTGAGTGATGAAAATAAAAAATTATGTGATAAAATTTGAAGAGCGAGTTGTATTTGGGAAGATTATTTTTTTCAACAATTTAAAATTGTGTATTACCTGAATGTTCAATATTCTCTTGGGTGATGGCACTCAATCGGTTTGTGTTCATTTTTCAATAAACTTCGAAGCACTTTTAGTTGACAATAATGACAAATACAAAGTAAAATTTTGACGTTTCGATGTAAACAAGGTATTATCGATGAGGAAGCAGAATTATCAATATAATACCGAATGATTGGCTAGAATAATGTATTGCTATTGGTTAAAACCACAAAAAGTCAGATTTTGACAAGTGAAAAAAATTATCAGTAGTAATACCCCTAGGGGGCCCAAGGCCGCAGGCCGAGGGCTATTATTTTCAATACAAACTTTATTAGTTTTAGTCAAATATTTTTAATTTTTCTTTAAAACTACAGTTGTGAAAAGTACAATTGGTAAATTAATTGAATCGTTAGATGCAATACCAAATCTTCGCGACATTTTTAATCCAGTTGTCAGTTTGTCGTTTAATTAATTTTTAATAAAAAATAAACACCAAACTGAAAACACCACATGTAGGGTATTATAGCTGTAATCCTGAGGTGATTGGATGAAATTTGACACAAGACTTAAAATTAAGTAATTTGATTGGCTTCTATATTCAGAAAAAAATTTTCAGTGTAATACCGAATGATTGGCTAAAATAATTGCTATTGGTTAATACCACTAAAATGTCAGATTTTGACAAGTGAAAAAAATAATCCGTATAAAACGGCGGGTTTTAATAATATTAATCAGTGCCTTTTTATATGCCTCTTTTTCCCTTTACCAATTGTGTGAAATGGGAAAAATGCTTTTCATACAATATATAGGGTGGCTCATAATTATTAACATTATCCGAGAAGTGATCCCCTCATTTACAGCAAGTTGTTTTTAATCACAGACTCTCACAAGTCCGAAGAATATCTGAAAATGATTTTGGTATTTTGGTTCAAAGATTTCGAATATACGAAAAACATATCAGTAAAAGTCAAAACGACTGAAAAGATTGTTAAAGTTACATATGCTAATTGGCTGCGTAAAATATCCAGAGGTACATATTTTCCCACAGGATGTGTTGATAGGGAAGATATTGAAAGCGTGATTCTTAAGCTGAAAAATTTACCACAACAGAAGCAGAAGCATGGCAATAGAAAATGATCTAATAAAGTTTAAATCATAATTTTTGTAACATAGGCATCCATATTTTTGTTTTCATTGACGAAACCTGATGTGTGTTCGATTAATTTTGAAAATTGTAATAAGTTCATTCATTCATTCAAACGCTTTGTTTTGGGCTCAACAGCACAGAAAGTGCTTCCGTCTGGATAGGACATTAACAAACGATGACGCACATCAAGAATGTTATAATATGAACTCTAGTTCTGACCTGCATTTTATTAAAAACCATTAAAATACCATCAGATGTGTTAAGTTAAACAATCTAATTCTCGAATCTACCAATTCATTTGTCAAACATTGACCACATCACCTGTTTCACTGACATCGTAACAAAAACGTCTTCATCAAGACATTTACACTACAATTTGTATCGAAAAGAAAATACTGTATACAGTAATTTCGTCTATTATGATTGTCCCATTATTATATTATTATACTTACTTTTGCTCCGGAGCTGTCAGCCGAACGTACATCTGCAAGCCCTCGATGATGGAACCTCTTGATTGTACCTCCTGATAGTACCTGAAACAAGTGTGGCTAATTTAAATGGGAATTTATATCGGTGAAAAGGTGGCCCACATCAGAATTTTGACACTTTTGTGAGCTCGGGAATTTTATTGTGTTATTTCTCGAGAGTTCGACAATGGGCGTTTTGGATTTATTGTTTGAACTTGTGATTATCATTGATAAAGAATTTTTATACACAAAGTATTAGTCTTGTTTATTTGTTAACAAGAGTAAAATTATTAGTAAAATCTTTATACGATAGGGCTAGAATCATTTGTTCTAATGATAATCAATTCACAAAGGAGAAAACTTTACTGAAAAATGTTTTAAATACCAATAATTACCCGGCAGAATTTGTAAATAAAGAAATTAAGAATATAGAGAAGGGATCATTGTTAATACCCCATAATAATAACAATAATAACAATAATTCAGCTAACATAATTTTTAAAAACTTGACAATACCGTATGTTAAGGGTTTATCAGAAAGAATTAAGAAAATTGGTAATCAATTCAATATTCGAACTATTTTTAAATCTAACAATACGTTGAGATCTATACTAACAAAAACGAAACCAAAAAATGAAAGAACAATCTTCAAAAAACTGCATATATCAGATATCTTGTGAATGCGACAAATTCTATTTAGGTGAAACATCTAGACCATTGAAAGTCCGAATAAATAAACATAAAAAGTATATCAAATATAGGGAGTTCTTTATACACGTATTTGCAAACATGATTGAGAAGATGGTCATCAAATTCAATGGGATTCGACAAAAATAATATTGAAAGAGCCCAGTAATAAAAGACGAAAAATCAAAGAAAGTGCTTTAATACAACTAAATGCAAATAAATGAGTAGCTAGTATTTCAGCCGAATGTAGTCAAATTTGATTACCAATGTTAGAAAGAGAAATTTCCAATAATCTATTACCTGCGTTATCAGGATAGCATCAAGTTTTTATCCAGGTTTTCTTATGATTTATCATTGGAATAGTTGTTAATCGATACACACTTCAATACACAAAATCACCAAACTGAGTTATACATATTTTAAAAACAAAAATGATCATACACAAAAAAGTAACAACAAACGCGTTTTATTAACAACATTTCCAAAATGAGCGAAAAAAAGTGCTATCCCAATAAAAACCGTTCCTGGAATGTGCACTTCACTGGATTCCATTTCTAGTAGACTATCATATTGTTAGAATGTCATAAAATAATAGTACATTGTTTACCGGGTAGGAAAAGCTTAACATTCCTGGACGACTGTGAAGATTGTTAAGTCGAGGCGCAAGCCGAGACTTAGCAACACAGAGTCCAGGAATGTGGCTTTTCCTACGAGGTAAACATACTATTTTTCCGCAAATCGTTTAAAATTCGACAGATATTGATTGATTTAAAAAAAACGCGATAATTTTATTCCCAAATAAATGGTGCTTTGAAATTCCTAATAAAATTACTTGGGTTACTATGGAAACGTATTGAGGTTGAATTGTCAAACTTGACGCTTATAAATTTAATTGCTGGTGTTCTCGAAAGTAAAATGATAAGTGATGATGAAATTTCCATTCCTGGGACTCCTCCAGAGCTGGTTGAGGCAGTGAATACTGCTTCATTAGAATTATTGCCAAATAAATCAAGAGAAAAGTAGGAAAATGCATACAGACGTTTTATGGATTATCGCATGAGTAAAAATACGAGTTCTTTCTCAGAAAATGTTGTAATGGCATACTTCCTAGACCTTTGTTTAAAGATGAAATCTTCAACATGGGCCAATTATTCAATGCTGAAGTCAACCCTTGCACTTAAACACAATGTAGATATATCTACATACTCAAAACTTCGTTCTTTATTGAAACGGCAAGCTCAAGGTTATAGGGCAAAGAAATCTCAAGATTTTAACGAAGGAAGAAATTGAAAAATTTATCCAGGAAGCTCCAGATAAAGAAAATTTAATGATTAAGGTAATTTACAAGGTTTTAATTTCTATTTAGATTATAGCTTTATTTATTTTTTAGGTGGCTGTAATATTTGGTATTTCTGGGGCTTGTAGAATGGATGAGTTAGTCCGAATGACTGTACACGATATAGAAGACTTAGAATCTAAGCTTTTAATCAGCATACCTGATTCGAAAACCAACAAACCAAGATCATTTGTAATTAATCAGATCCACTTGAATGTTTATCGAAAGTATGTTTCGTTAAGACCAGAAAATATGAACAGTGACCGATTTTTCTTTAAATATCAAAGCGGAAAGGGTTGTAGACAAGTGGTAGGAATTCATCAATTTAGAAAAATGCCCAAAATAGTTGCTACTTATTTGAACTTGGTAAATCCGACAGAAATTTCCTAGCGATTTGCGGAAAAATATTTTATTTCACATTTTACCAGAGATGTGATCTACTATGATTGAACCTTAATAAAATTTGACAACAAAGTTTTGTAGTCTTAAACTTCAAAATATCATTGATTGTCTAGTTGTCAAATTTTTTTCGTTGTGTCAGATAGGGAACAAAAATTATTTCATTACTATAATTACTAAACTTGACAACGGTATCTGGAGCGCTACCGAAACGTCGAAATAAAAAATAAAAAAAAATATTGTGGTTTGATTCCCAAAAAAAATTAGAGAAAAAAAATTAAGTAATGCCACAAGGAACTTACAGAAGATATTCAGGTCTTTAATATTTTACACAAAAAAATTTGTTGTTAAATACACCTTTCAATATTTTATTTGCTAGAAATTCAAAATCTCTCAATAATATTTTTTATTGAGTGATGATTTATGTTTTTGCTCCCTTTGGAACCATCCATTCGCTTGTTGCTACATTTAAAATAAAGTTTTTGAAAGCGTTGACAGCATGTTTTGAGGTCTTTGACCACGCAGCTCATAAAACTTCGGACAAATCATTAGGACTTAGGTCGGAACTGTATGAAGTACGTTTCAATAGTTCGATGATTTTTTTATTTAAAAACCCAATTATTTTTCGTGTGTATTAGAACTTGTAGGTATGTCTTGTAGACGATCATTTGGTATAGTCAAATGCAGTATCATCATGCGGGTCATACGATTCAACAAAGACATACTCAGTACTCACTGTTTTTGTTTTCTTTTATTGCGTTTAATCATAACTTCCAAATAAAATCCGTCAGATGAATAAGACAGAATTATGCAATTTTGACGGGAGGAAAAAGGATATGTATTTAGTTTCCAGCGATTTTAAAAAGTCTTTCATCAGCAAAGTTTTTATTTAAATGTCAGTGAATAATAAGTGAATAATAGGTGAATAATAAGTGAATAATAAGTGAATAATAAGAAGCAATTTTCCGGTATTTTGCATCCTCAAGCAAAAAAAAATGGTATGTACTAAAAGATTATTTCGAGAATGAATGAAAAAGTGGAAATTCGTCAACCAGTGTGCAGGAAACATCAACCATCATAATTTTCTCCGGGTATATTTGTAATCTAACATTTTGGTAACCTCTGTGTCTTCTGATTTGATACATATGGTTAGTGACCTTTGCACGATAAGAGCGCTTTTGACTATATTTGTCCAACTATGATGATATATGGAACACTTAAACCCTCGTATATTACAGAAAATCCTTTCTCCTCACTGATTTCGTTATAAACTTTTTTCCGGGAATTATGCGTTCACAAAATAAATTCTCTTTTAATAAAAACACCCAGTACATGTCTGGTAGATACATGCGCCGGCTATAGCAGAGAAATTCCATCCAATTAAATTAAAGATCGTTAGTTAATCACTTCGCTGTGTGAGCCACAATTTGGAATAAGAAGAGCCGTTTGAGATACGCTACTGCAGCTCTAATTATCTCTATTTGTAAATCCCCCATTAGTAGCACAGAAGTCTCTATCTCTCTCTACCTTCTCGGCCGTTATACCGTCGACTCTATGTTGTCTGGTGTTGCTGCTGCTTACTGCTTTTCATCCCTGCTCTGAGATTTATAAATACCGACGTGTAGTTTCCGCATATATAGATTTTTTTAAGCAGGAGGGTGATAGTAAATTTTCCCTATTTTACTCTATTTTTGACCCAATATTTTATTGAAGTTAAAATAAAAGTAGTACATTTCAAAGCAAATGTTTGGAATGTGCACCTCCAGCTAAAATACGTCTAATGGATTGTCGAAAGACGTTCGAAGAAGCCAAGGGTATTTCGAATGACATTAGTGTTCATATAATAAATACCCTTCTTGGTGTGCGTCATCGATTGTTAATGTTATTTATGTAATTACGTTGGAAGAAATGGAAAAAGGCAGGTCTGTGATTAATAATATAAGATAGGGGTTGTGTAAAATAGTGATTTTAAATATCACCACATACAAAGATCCGTAGGATTGTGTTTAGGTGGACTTGGGGGTCATGGTAGTTATGAAAATTCATAATGGCTTAATAGGAGAACTCAATAAAGTATTGCTGGTCTGGATCCCTGGCCACTCTAGCATGGAAGGAAACGAGAAGGCAGACTCTTTTGCAAGCATGTGTTTCTATCGGACCAGAACCTACAATTAGCATCGCCATATGTTTTGCCAAACAAACACTAAATACCTGGACAGCAAGAAGAGCTTTAGACTTCTGGCATAATTTAACAGGATTGGTTCATTCAAAGGCTTTTATACATCATTCGAAGAATGTCTTTAATCAAATTTTAGACTATAGCAGGCATGACCAACGTTGTCTAACAGGCCTTTTAACAGGCCACTGTCATCTGAATCATCATATGCTAAAACTTGGACTGTCGGAAGATCCGACTTGCCCCGCTGCGGCTCGAATCAGGTATCTGATGTTTGGCAGGGTCTTTCTCTCGCCTTCGGACCTGAAATATCATTCACCAAATAAGCTAATCGGCTTTGTTAAGAAGCTGAATTTGTTTGGTGAAATCTGAATACGTGTGAGCCACAATAGACTCTTGCGAGTCGCAGTGGAGGGCCTTATAGACCCACTCACCACAAACCTAACCTACGTAAAATAATCTAATGATTACGAATATTTAAATGTTTATGGTACTATGTACAGTGTGGAAACCACTTATGGAATAAAATTCTTTATGTCATTATTTTAGAAAATTATAAAAAATGCCGAGATACGTCAACTTTTGAATTGAGTTGTGCGTTATGTAAACATAAATTTAAATGTACAGGATCTAAATAATGTATGGTCAATTATGAATTATACAGGGTGAAATTTTTATTTTTACAGTTATTAAACACATACATAAAATACCTGATGTATTTGATTTTAATACATTAAAATAAATGCTCAAAATGTTCTCCACCTAGTTGTTGGCAATAGCACATTCTCTTATAGAACTCCTCCTCAACTTTGTTTAAAGTTTGAGGTGAAATATTCCGTATTTCTGTAGTTATCCTGTCTTTGAGGTCTACAATGCTAGTTGGTTGTGTTGCATATACTTTGTTCTTGAGATAACCCCACAGAAAAAAATCTAACAGCGTAAGGCCTGGCGATCTAGCTGGCCACTCAATAGTACCTCTTCATCCAATCCATTTATTGGGGAAGATTTCATCTAAATAAGTTCTTACCATTAAAGCATAATGGGGTGTTGCCCCGTCTTGCTGGAACCAAACAATTTCATTCGGTAAGCTAGGATCTATTGCGTTGGGATATAAGTTTGCCAACGCAGGAATAACTTCATTTCTAAGCATATTTAAATATTTTTCAGCTGTCAAATTTCCATCTATAAATATTGGACCAATAATATGGTCGCCTATGATACCGGCCCAAACGTTCACCTTTTGAGGGTATGTCTCACGCATCCAATTAGGATTCTCTGCTGACCAATATCTACAGTTCTGTCGGTTTACCTCTCCATTCAATGTTAATGTAGATTCGTCAGAAAAAAGAATGGTACCAAGAGCTATCTCATTTCTGTTCAGCGTATTCATCAATCTTTCGCAGGAATCCATTCTACGATCTGGATCGTCTTCTGTTAACTCCTGCGCTGCCCTGCGCAAAAGTTAATTTGTAGGGATGAAGTTTTTCTTTAGGAAGACATCTTAGAACAGTTGTATGACTAACATTATTTTCACGGGCAATTTGACATGTACTTGAAGTTGGATTCTCTTCGACATTTAACAAAATATCCACTTTCACATCATCTTCAACGAAGTGTGGTTTTCTTTTCAATGGTTTGACATGTCCAAGTTCTCTGAATTGTGCATGAATTTTAGACACAGTACTTTGTGAAATATTAGGCAACTCGGGATACCTGTGATTAAATAAGTTTGCCACTTCAACTTGACTTCTGCAGTTGGAGACTACCGAGTTGTACCACGCTTACCTGACATAATCTGGCAG
>CAJUYH010008013.1:0-16295 GCA_910591685.1 Galerucella tenella | reverse complement strand
TTTTTTTTATAAAATAATTTCTTGTTTTCTATACAGTTTTTTTCATAGTTTTCTATACAGTTTTTTATAAAATAACTTTTCATGTTTTCTATACAGTTTTTTCCATAGTTTTCTATACAGTCTCTTTATAAAATAATTTCTCATGTTTTCTATACAGTTTTTTTCATACTTTTCTATACAGTTTTTTTTATAAAATAATTTTTCATGTTTTCTATAGTTTTTTCCATAATTTTCTATAGTCTTTTTTATAAAATAATTTCTCATGTTTTCCATACAGTTTTTTCCATAGTTTTCTATACAGTTTTTTTTATAAAATAATTTCTCATGTTTTCTATACAGTTTTTTCAGTTTTCTATACAGTTTTTTTTATAAAATAATTTCTTATGTTTTCTATACAGTTTTTTTCATAGTTTTCTATACAGTTTTTTTTATAAAATAATTTTTTATGTTCTCCATACAGTTTTTTCCATAGTTTTCATACAGTTTTTTTTATAAAATAATTTTTCATGTTTTTTATACAGTTTTTTCCATAGTTTTCTATACAGTCTTTTTTATAAAATAATTTCTCGTTTTCTATACAGTTTTTTTATAAAATAATTTCTTATGTTAACTATACAGTTTTTTTTATAAAATAATTTTTTTTCAACCTGTTCTTTTTATGTACATATGAATTATTTAATTTTCTTCATGGTTGCATAAATAGTTTCGGTCTAGTTACACTATAATTTAGAATTTTCTACGCGTTTCATATTGTTCTTGGTATTATTTTCTAAAATCGTTGGTTGACTTGGCGTTTGGGTAACATGACATTAATATTTATACGATGTATAGTGATAATAATGAAGATTTTGATATTGTACTTTGGTATAGAACAAAAAAAATGGCATATGAAAGGACAACGGCAAAATTTTCTGGAAAATTTTTTTTTTAATTTTATATACTGCCCTTCAAGTGTTGCACTATTCACTATGAAACATTGATTTTTTTGGTTTGAATTTCTACACAATCATCAGGAATTTTGGTTCTATAGAAAAATGCACTGAAAATTTCGGTTTTATACCGATAAAGGAACTGGAGATCTTTACTGGGTGACCGTTCGAGTTCGAAGTTGAGATCAACTATGATTAACCTCGCAAGCAACGAGGGATAACTGCATTTAGGTGCAAAATAGTGCGTCAAATAGTTGAAGGGAAATTAAGATTTGAAACAACTTAAATTATTAGAAGGCAGTGGCGCGTCGGTACAAATTTCGAATAATATAAATATAAGTGTGGTTTCAACAGATCTAATGCAAAAAGAATCACTTAAATCCGTTCATGAACAAAGAATTACGAAAAAAATAACCCTCCAAATAGAGAACCTCCTTTTTTGTTTAAATATATATATCGTTAACTAGCAACAAATCAGCAAATTGTTACCAAATTACTCTTAGAGTTATTTATCCACTTTGTTGCATACCAATTCACCTAGTTTTTACGACGTCGTTATGAAATGCATTGCTTAATTTTTTTTTAATGAAATCACTTAACGGTCGCTGCTTTACCGACGAAGGAAAAAATTTAGAAAGTATCTAGATTACATTAATTATAGCATGGAGGAAGCAGCGAATCACTGAAGATAATGATTATTGTAATAAATACCCTATTTTTTTTTCTTAATTATCTCCGTTGTTGTAATACATTAAAAACATAATCAAAGTGTGTTACTTTGTTATCGGAGAGCAAAATTTAAAATCTTCGTTTTGATATATAGGGCGAGACTTTTTCTGTATTAATGGCAATATTCTAGATCAGAACTGTCCGCTATTTCAATTGTGTGACGCTACTTTTTTTTCGGGCCGAGATGGGAAACTCATGTTCGAATGGGTCCTTAACCAGTACTTAGACAGTGTTGGACTCATCCCCACGGGAATGCCTACCAACCAAACCCACCTCAAACTAGACGTTACTCCCTCCTTGGAATCACTACCCTAGCATGCTTGAAGACGGGCGGCGGTTCCTCACACACTCTCCGTCATCTTCTGCCTTCTTTCACTCCTACCTCTCAAGTCTCACATACCATATCGAGTCCTTCTCTTTTCCTAATCATGCTCTCTACTACGCCACTTATCTCCATCCACTCCTCCTCGCCCCTCAACATAATTTCCACCATATTTTCCCAATATACCGCCTCTCCCAGTTTATTTTCCAGCTTCTTCAATACTTCCTATTTCTCCCAACTTCTAAACACATGTCCCACATCATCCTCAACTTCACATCTCTCGCACACTCCAGTTTCTCTTTTCCCAATCTTGTGGAGGTAGCCCACTCTCGACCCATGCCCTGTGAGCACCTGCGTCAAGAAGTAGTTCACCTCCCCGAATTTCCGGTCCACCCAATTTCTCCTGCTCCCAATCGCTCCTTTTAGCGCGCCCTCATACTCATCCCACCTTCTCTCCATTTCCTCATCCATCCATTCCTGTGTTTCTTCTCTGGTCGCACCCCTCCAGCGTTTCTGTCTGGCTCTAGCCATCAAGTCCAATGGATAGGACCTTGACAGCACCGCTGCTGCTATTCCGCCCACTGTCCTCCTGTACGCTTGCACCACCCTCAGGAGTATCCCTCTCTGTGACGCTACTGGCGACGGATAAAAGGTCGCAGCGAATTACACCGAGCTAGCTCGATGACAGTAGAATATTCGAGAAGCCACGCAACGATATTACACTACGTTACACATGAAACCGTTTCAGTAGTATACAGAGCAATCAAGAAATGTAAATCTAACGAAGTGGCGTTGGAAATTTGTCGAAGCCCGCCTTCATCATTTTTTTTAAACAACCTTTTATTTTTTTAACAAAATTCTAATTGAAATTTTTTTTGTAATCTGATGTTTTGTGACCTTTTGTATGGAACCCCAAACAGCAAATTATGTAGATTGAAAAGCTACTTGTAATATTTACTGCATAAATTAGCACGCAAACATTTTATAAAATTTTCACATTAAATTTTATTTTTTGAAATTCTCATTGCGGGGAAGACAAACTTCGGTATATGGGTTATTTTAAGAGATATCAAAAAATGTTATCAACAAAAATAGTAGATGTGTTGAAGGTCCATATTTTGAAATTATATTGAACTATACAGAGTGCTGCATAACTCCGTTACAAACCAAACATATGCTTTTTCAAATGGGAACCCTTTTATATTATACCAAGTTCGGTTTGGCTACATTTTTTTGAAGCTTTTGATATAAGGTTTTGCCACGTTGTACAGAGTCCTTCAAAAGATATGGACACGTTTATGTGAAAATCGTAGGTAAACGCTCTGTAGCTTGTTGTACGTTGAAGAAAAAAATGTATTTTGCCAAACAGAACTTCGTAACATAATGCGATATCTCCGTATCCTATTAAATTTCAATTATATTCTTTCTTAGGTATATACAGGGTGAACGGAAACTCGAACCGGTCATTTTCTTTCTTCTTTCAAATGGAACTCCCTGTATTTTATAGCAAAAATAGAATCTTCGATTATGTAACTTTAATTTTTGTCAAGCATTCCCTAAACCCAAAGTTTATAAAAACACAGTTATTTTGTATTATTTATTGTAAAATATAACTACTGACCTATTATATGAAAGCATTAAACGTTGTATGTAACAAAAAATCCTAATTAATAATAAATTTTAATGAACAATTCATTCTAAACAAAACTAGCCACCAAAAGTATAATCCCAACCGTAATATTAAACTAAAGGTTTAAAATGTTCACCGTTAACATCAATGCAATGCTGCAGAATATTTCAAATGATTGACTAACATTTCTCAGCATATCAACGTTAGCAGATCAAAATGCCGCACTAATTATTATCTCTTTCATATCATTTCTAATAGCCGGGGATTCTATAAACTTATTCCTCACAAGACCCGAAAAAAATAAATATACTTTTGTTAAATCGGGTGACCGAGCTGGCCAATCATTGCATTGATGTTAACGGTGAACACTTTGAACCTTCAGCTCTGCTTACGGTTAGGATTATACTTTTGGTAGCTAATTCTGTTTAGAATGAATTATTTATTGAAATTTATCATTAATTAGGATTTTTTGTTACATACAACGTTTATTGCTTTCACATAATAGGTCAATAATAATAGTTTACAATAAATATTACCAGATAACTATGTTTTTATAAACTTTGGGTATAGGTAGGGAATGCTTGACAAAAATTGAAGTTACTTAATCGAAGATTCTATTTTTGCTATAAAATACAGGGTGTTTCATTTTGAAGAAAGAAAATGACAGGTTCGAATTTCCGTTCACCCTGTATATAAGAAACAATATAATTGAAATTTAATAGGATACGGAGATCTTGCATCATGTTACAAAACTCTGTTTTGCAAAATACATTTTTTTTTCTTCAACGCACAATAAGCTACAGAGCGTTGATTTACCTACGATTTTCACATAAACGTGTCCATATCTTTTGAAGGAGTCTGTATAACGTGGCAAAACCTCATATCAAAAGCTTAAAAAAAATGTAACCAATCCGAATTCGGTATAATATACAGTGGTTCCCATTTGAAAGATCATATGTTTGGTTTGTAACGGAGTTATGCAGCACTCTGTATAGTTCGATATAATTTCAAAATATGAACCTTCAGCACATCAACAATTTTTTGTTAATAACATTTTTTGATATCTCTTAAAATAACCCATATACCGAAGTTTGTCGAAAGATTGGTACACCCTGTATATAATACTTTTCTTCCTAATTTAGCAATAGGGAACAGTTAGAAATCACATTGTACCAGGTCGGGCTAATACGTAGACGTAATAAAATCAATCAAAAACCAACAAAAATATAACATACATTTTACAAAATAATGTTCTGATAAAATCCAGAGGATTTTTTGGCTGTAGTTTTTATAACGCAAACCTGGTTTTTGGTTATTGAAATTAAATCCGGTCGGTATGGTGGCTGCTTTACCTAACAAAAAATTTGTCGGTCTTACTTTGGCTCTGGAGGATTTTGTGGACTTGAAACATTGATTAGGTTGTAGTTTGGATGTTTGTAAACTTTATACGTTGAAAAACCCGATGGTTTTTGGTTATTGGAATTAAAGCAGGTCGGTATGGTGGGTGCTTTAACTAAAAATAATTCTTGGTCTGGACCTTGGCTCCGGAGGATTTTGTAGACTTGCAAAATTGATTAGGTTGTAGTTGGGATGTTTATAAAAATTTTTACGTTGGAAAATCCGAAGGTTTTTGGTTATTGGAATTAAATCAGGTCGGTATGGTGGATGCTTTAACTAAAAAAAATTCTTGGTCTGGACTTTGACTCCGAATGATTTTGGTGACTTGAAAAATTGATTAGGTTGTAGTTGGGATGTTTGTAAAAATTTTACGCTGAAAAACCGGTTTTTGGTTATTGGAATTAAATTCGGTCGGTATGGTGGATGCTTTAACTGAAAAAAATGCTTGGGTGGGACTTTGGCTACTTTTTCAGTCGCAGGAAGCTTTTGGGCTAGATTGGTACGTACTGCAGTGTCCCTGTTATCTTGTTTTGTCTTTTTTGTATGTATTTTTGATAAATTTGTGATTTTTATTTAACAACCATTCTGGAAAAAACATTTTTTGTTTCTAATATTTCTAGTTTATTTGTGAGAAAATGTATAACTAAAAGATACTTTTTCTAATCAAATAAACGAGATTCAGGATAGTAGTTAATTCATACTTTTTCGAATTGTACAAATATTTTCATTGTATTTTGACTAAAAATGTCGTTAAAGTATAGAAAACGTCCAACTACACATTTTCAATCATTTTTGTTAGCCCTGTATTTCCTACAAAAAATTTGAAATCTCCTCGGGCCTTTCTAATACAAGTCAGATTTTTAGCCAACAAAAATAAAATGTTAGGAGTCAAAATATAATGAAAAGACCACGTACATTATTTGCATCAATTTCATTTGAATAAAATGGAACGATATTGATTTCTGCGCAAGACAGTTAGCAAACTTTACGTGGCTTCTTCTTATGTGAAACGGAGTCTAATATCAAAATTTTCAGCCCTTCTATAATTTCCCTAGTTTTAGCTACGAACTTCTGGGACATTCTTAATAGAAACAAGAAATTAAATCATAATTTGATGATGTAATCGATGCAAATTAAATATCTATCATTTCTTTTAAGTTAATCTTTAGTTGTATCTTGTTTCCAGATTCAAGACTCAAATTTAGCAAAAGAAAAATCTCCGTCTCCATGGATTCTCTCTTCATATAACCGCGATTCAAAATTGGATCCGGATCTGGATCTAACACTAGATCCGGATCTGGATCTAACACTAGATCCGGACTTAGAGGCAGCTTACCCAGATTCGCTGGATAAGAATAATTTCGTCCAACAATCTGTCACCGATAGTTCCACGAGCTTTCGCTTCCACACCGCCAATACCTTTTTGTGGAACACCACCGGCCATCTTCAGGACAGAGACGAGTTTTACGATAGCATAGACACAAATATGGCTTCCAGTATGTTCCATAACGGCGAGGATATGGCGGAATGTGATTCTTTGGAAAGACAGCTTTCGGATTTTTTAGGAAAAAACTAATGTGTTTATGGATTTTTTTTATTTGCTTTTTGTTGTTACAGGTTAAATATCCAACTTAGTATTATTATTTTATATATAGATTTTAACAGTGTACCTATCGATAGTGAAGAATTCTTACAGGTATGTATTAAAATCCAATTTTTTTTATAAAAAAGGGTGGTTTTCGGCAATTTATATGTAATAAATAAATTGAAAATCCCGCTAAACTACCCCCCCAAACATTATTCTTTCATTTAATTGGTTTTAATTTAAAACGACCCTGTATATTATACTTTGAACAAATTGAAAAATCCATAAATTTATTAATTAATTCTAATTGTTTCGATGTAAAGTATATTTTATGCTTAAAAGTAAGTGAACATTCCATTTTTTAATATTACGAGGGTGAACATTGTAAAATTAAAAATTATTTTATTTATTTATTGGATAATTCTGAAAACAAGAATTCTTCATCATCCCATATCTTTCAAAGTAGTCAATACGTTCTCTAACGGTATATGGGTGACGTTCTGTGTTTACAAAATCTTCAATTTCTTGTATCTCTTGATCTTCCAGTTCCTCGAAATCATTAAAAATATCCATTTCAAAATAAATGTGATAGTTTTTATTTAAACTAGGTTAGAATCGCCAACACTTCAAAAAAAAATAACTCAATTCGTAGTTAATCGGCATCAGTCGGTTGTTATTCACAACCCGAACAATTTTATTTCGAACTTATACCTCCTAATAACTTAACTGTAGAATAATGCTATATACCTATTCTGCGAATATAAATTATCCAATCTTGGAAAGACAAATCTAGTGCTTATTTGATGAATATATATTATTTACAACTTTATTCAAACTTGGAAGTCGGTAGACACCTGTATAAATAAATAGCCCCCAATATAATTTATCACGATATTTAGAAAGCAAAAAAGCAAAGTGCAGCTCTAGCAGCTGGTGTCGCTAACTCTCCAATGAGACAACAGCTCCCACGATATTTTACCATCCGCCCTCGTATTATTCATTGCATTGGAATATTATAGAGTGGACATTATTAAGGACTGCGTTAAAATTTATGTGACAATTTAAAAAATTCTCTAAACCGTTTTCAGTACCTTTTGTATGGTAATTTCTGATACACACTGTATAACTATTACTCATATCATTGGATAGTATTTTTTAAAAACCTTTCCAATTATATTTCGCAATTAGGGTTTGCTATTCAAATTAATTAAGTAGTTGGGGCTTAAAGGGTTGTTCGAGGTCATTTCACTTCCCCTTTTTTAAAAACAGCTTTTTTTATTATAATTTGTACATGACATTTACCTGATTGTAAGTTTTTAAATTGACACACTGTATATTATATACAATTTTTAGAAAATTTTAGCGCAATTCTTAATTTTATTTTTAACCCTTTCTCCTACTCTATATTTAGAAAAATATACAGAAGTGCTAAAGCTACATCGGTTTTCGAGTTACCCCCTGTAAAAAATATATACAGGGTGAATTTCGATACTTTTAAATAGCCCATAACCAGTGAAAAATCAAAGAAACTGCTTTAGATGAAATAATATTTTTATTCTTAAGATAGTTTCACACGTATCGGAATTATCTACGGACGATTTAATTACCGTACTAAACTGTGCGGTACGGCGAAAACCGGTGGAGGTTTTTTGCTCACAGGACTTGAGAATCGGTGCTTGTATATATCACAGAACTGATAATTTGACTTGTATTATTGTAGGTAAACCTATGACATTATACTACTATCAAAAAAAATGTAGGAGATGTGTATGTAATATAATGTATTTTTTAAGTGAATATGTAAGGTAATTATTACTTTTTCTTTTCAAAAAAATTCAAAAGAGATACATCAGTTGATATAACTGTAGACTTCTTCTGTCAATTCAAGCTTGATAAATTTTGCTCTCTAAGTCTTTGTTTTTCTGGCAATACAACAGAGTACATCATCTAACAAGAGACGAAAGCTTTGTCGGTTCCTTTGAAGTCGAACAAGATATTGAGCGGAAATACGTCGAGGCATTGACACATAAACTACTTGATACACTGAGAAAAGTAACACTACACTAAGAAAAATAGTAGTGTTGGTGAACATCCCTCCCAATTAGGTCTATAGAATATTTTTGTAACTACTAACATGAGAACACCTTATTATTCATCTCATGTGTGTAATGAGAAGTGGCTGATTTTTAACCTAATCTTAAAATAATACACGGTGAACTGAGGGGAATGAACGGAAGTGTCGACTTGACATTCACAGATAAACTAATTAATTCACGCATGTGCACACAAATTTGCGATCATGAAAACTACTTTCTTTCGCCTCTTGTTATAGATGGTGTACTCTGTGGTAATACTTTCCTAGATGCATTTAACTACCTTATATTTATTCGTACACCCTGTATATATTATACTTTTGCAAAGTTTATCTTTTAATTTTGTCCTATTTATTTTTTTATACATATTGTAATTTTATTCTTATCGAAAGTCAATATTTTATTTTATATTTCCAATTATTTAATTTTGACATTTTTTTTAAATGCCTAGAATTGGCTGTTGGTGTTTTGTCTATACGCCGCAAATTAAGGTCAAGCTCTTATCGTTGAACCTTTAATTGAATTCATTTTTAAAAATTTTTAGATAAGATAGTAATTTATTGTTATTGTAATTGGAAATATGAAACGATTGAATTTAATTTGAATTTGCTATGTATGACTGTGATAAGTAATATGCAGAAGTGGTGTTTTTTAAGCGTTAAAAAATTTTAATTCAAAATTTCATTCCTTAATGTAATTGTTTTCATTGATATTTGTATGGATTAAAACGAAATGTTTCCAGATAAAATTAACAGAAAATAAGAAAAATATATCGATTTTCCATCTGGGAAATATGTTCTGTCATACTATGGAGTTTTGTAAATTGTAGAATTGTCACATAGATAATGCAATAACATATTCTTATAGGTAATTGAACTATCTATAAAAATTTACTCCTATGATTTTTTGACAGATGCTCTCATTCAAAAGTTGTTCTAACTAAAAGGTATTCAAAGTTATGCAGGTTTTTTTGGCGCATCTATCAACCTTATTGTAAATTAGACACTGTTTGTAATACTAATTGCTGCTCATTCTTTTTTGGCAAACTGAACAATATTTTAAATGAAATAATAAGCGATTTTCTGAAGGTTACATTCGTGAAGAAATCATACAAAATCAACAAGATTTGATTAAGTGAATATATTTTGGGAAAAAGTCGTTTTAATAAGTTTTAATAAGGTTTCCCCGAATTGCGTTTCATTTTACATTCCTAGTGATGCCTATATATAAAAGAAATTGGTATAAGCTTCTTATTTATCTATGATTAGTATACAGGGTTTTCTAAATTGATATGGGCATTTTATGGAGCAAAATATAGTCTATATTAATAGGTAATTGTGTAGGAAAAGATGTTTGTAAGTATTTGTTGTTATTTAATGTAGTATTTTTGGGGTAGGCAAAATTATATTGAAGGTTGTAATTAATATCCTCAATGGATCCTCATAAAACATTTTTGAACACGGCACTGGGCTCCTGTAGCTCCTGTAAATATTTGTTTTAATAAAAAAGTTTCAATTTGGGAAACCCTGTACAGTTTTTAATATGCATGTCTGGACAAAAACTTGTATGCTTCTCAATTAATTTTAAACATAACTTTGTGAGTTTTCATCTTGTCACTTTTTAAGTTTCTATGTTTTTAAGTGTATTACTAAATGGTAATTTTTGCATAAAACAAATTCAATATGGTTATAATCTTTACGTACTTTGCACCTATTTTCATTATCTTGAATTATTTTACAAGTATGAAACAATTCATAGGAAACTAAAATAAGATAAACAGGCAACTCAATATATCTGTTGCTGTAAATCTCTTCTAGCCAACACCAAACGATAGTAGCTCTGTGGTTTGCTGTATAAAAGACATCACATCAATAAAAAAAGAAGATTAATATGGTTTATTTACGATAAATAAGACGACGTCGTTATTCTTAGTTACTTCCCTGCTTATCAGAATAAATATAAATTTACCAAATGTAAATACAATAAATAATTAATGGATAGGGCAATTTAAAGTCTACAGGTTGGTAAAAGTTCAAGACGTCACATCAACTGTTGAAATTATTCAGTTTAGTTTGGCATTCGGTGTATTTGAACTTATTGTTTCTTAAGAATTAAAATTTTCATACCTAATCATTCAGATAAATCTGCAGTATGTAGTTATAGGCATTAAAATGCAGGAAGCAACAGTGAACAGTGAATGTCAAGAGATACCTAGTAACATATTTGTTGTTGCTAAGTTATTGAAGGGTAATCCCAAAGTGAGGAGCAGCTTTCCCGTTTAATGCCATTAGAGACGTAAGTTATAGTATTTATGTTATTTAATATTATTGTTATAATTAAACGTAGAAGATTGGAAAGTTTTGAATGTTAGGTTTGGTTGATGAAATTTATCCTATAAAATAATCGGTTACTGTTTCTTTTATCTTATCCACACTTTTATTTGTGAATGACACCTCTGATTTATGAATTGCTAGGGACAGGCCAAGAAAAAAGAAGTCTACCAGATTAAAATTTCTAGTTTTCAAAGTCACAAAATTTTGCTATCGTCTTTTTATCTTCAATAAACCATATTAGGTTTATTCGTAGAGCAATCACAAACTTTATTGTAAGGAGAAATTGAGTATTTTAATTCTGTTTAACTTTTGTATGGTACCTACATCTTATTCTATTTTTATTAAACTGATATTTAAAATGACTGGATGAAAAATCACATTCAAATCCACTTAATTGAAAAAAAAATGCCACAAGATTTGTGATATGTATTGAAATGCTCATCACATAAATATATACTTATTTATTTCAACTGAAATTTCCAAATGATCAAAATTATTATTATTTTACTATACATGATGTCCCATAACCTTATTACTTTAAGTAGCATATCAAAAATTCCTGTGGGACAACCTGTATAACTCACTAAAGTAATTTTAAGATACTGTATTGCAATTTACCACTATTATTATATAGATAGAAACAGATTTATAAAATATGTACTTTTTTTAAATTTTTTCTTGACTGAAACGTTTTATAAATCTGTTGGTAGATAGAAGAATATGTGTACATAATTTTTTTCTGTTTGTATTATAAAAATCACCCATTATAAATACAATGTTACATTTTACTCAAGATTCTTCTTCTCTTGCAACATTCTCCATCCCCTCTAGCTTTTGGAGCAGCGACCTTACTTGTTCCACCAATTTTCCAATGACCACTTCGATCTCCTGCAATCGTTCCTGCTGCCTTGAATACAAAAATTGATGAACAAATATTTAAATCTCAAACAATTTGTGCAACTTTGTGATTTAATTTTGGATTGTCTGACTATGTAGCCAGGAATTATGTTGGCAGCATTGATTTATTTTACGAATTTCGGTGGGCTTGTGCTTTCTATGTGGAGAAATACAGTCAGGATGTGCAAAAGTGAAACTTAGCCAAATAACAGCAATAACAAAGAGACTTTCAACTGTCAAAATCATTTTCGAGGCTAGCTGTCAAAAACCAGGAAAGTAGCTTTGCGAAATCAAATAGAGGAGGTCAGTCTAAGGTCAGTGTGGCCAACAAAACTGGTTTTTTCTGACAAGAATGATAGTAACGGTCTACCATTCAAAACATAAGATTTTTGCATGTTTTTTAACATTTCGAACATCTATATTGCTTTATTAAATTAATGAATGGACCCCCGATGCGTATATCTTGAAATTTAAAATAACTTTTTAGCTGAATACTCAACATATCGGTGGCCAATAACTCTAGGAACTTTTGGCAAGTCACCATTTCATTTCTGTTATTCTGTCACTAGTTATGTCAAATGTCAGTTATATTTATTTTTGTTGATATTCGTTTAATTGTGTATGTCAATTTTTGATTAGATTTTTGTAGCATTTCTAATTAGTTGTATCCCTATTCTTCTAATTACTTTTCCCACTGACATCTGACATAACTAGTGACAGATAACAGAAATGAAATGGAGACATGCCAAGAGTTCCTAGAATTATTGGCCACCGATATGTTGAGTATTCAGCTAAAAAGTTATTTTAAATTTCAAGGTATACGCATCGGGGGTGTATTCATTATTTTAATAAAGCAATGTAGATCTTGTCAGAAAAAAAACACTTTTTGTTGGCCACACTGACCTTACACTGAACTCCTCTATTAATACGTCATTTTCAAGGTCGTAGGATACTGAACGTAACCTTCAAAATGCACAAATACTGTCCGGATTAGATGTTTTGCTAAAAATAAATTGAAAATTCGGGGGAATTTATAAAATATTATCAAATAATTGAATAAAAACCCTATTTTTATTACGGTTAACCTACTCGGAGCGCCAATACTTATGCAACCAATATTTCCAAAAGTAATATGTGTTGTATATTCTTCGAATTATTAAATAACCAATTATCGAGTTATTATTTGGTTCAGTAGTTTTTAAATTTAATTATGAACCTGTTTTGACTGGGTAATAGCATTTTACTCATATACTAACTGTTAATAATTTCATTTAAATTAAAATAGTGACAGAAAATGAATAAATACCTGACAAAATCAGTCAATTTGACATTTCCTTCGCCTTCATCTTGTCCTGAAAATAACAATATGCTTTAATTTTGGTTAGCCTCCATAGTTTGAGGGATCGTTATAGACCTAATGCTACTAATTGTTATAAACTATTGTTGATGAATGAAAATCTTGAACTTTATCGAGTAATTAACTTTACCTACGACCCCCCTGTAATCAGTCAATAACACACAGTCGGTATCAATGTAATGACGTCTATTACGCACTGTAAAAAAAACGCACTGCTGTAATCCCTAGCAACATCTTAGCAACTGTCAATAGACGTCTCCATTTTATTCAAAATTTACTATTTGAAAACATTAGATATGGCCATGTTTAACTATGAAAAGCCCAAAGGGCTATGTATATGTATTGATTATAATTGAAAAATGTACTTTTGATTATCAACAATATAATAATAATGATTAAACGTTAGTTCTTTAATGTGCTTCTTTCATTGGTAATAGAGTAATAGAGATGGAGTTTACCAAGCACTTCTAATTATGTAACTGTTATTTCTTATGCTTTTTGTAAAATATACAAGTACAAGTAGGTCGTAGGTAAAGTATAGTACGTAACTCGTGTTGTAGAGCATTTTACGCACTCACGGAATTACGCACTCGCCGCTACGCGGCATCGTGCGTAAATTGCTCCTTACCACACACGTTACGTAATATACTATAAACTTACTCAATATATCGTTAAGTTCTTCTAGTAACTTGTCGGAATCTTTGATGTGAAGTTCCGCCCATGGGTCAATATTATACCTAGCAAAAAACATTTCTATTTCAAGATCGTTAAAGCCGCACCTAAAAATAAAACCAATTAAACCCAATTATCTACTTTTTTTCTATTAAATTGAAGATACTTTTTCAAAACCTCTCGAATTTCTCTAATCGTAGCATTTATCTCGCTTTTCTCTTCAACTTGCGTCGGTAAAAATCGTCCGAAACCTATTTTTCTCAAGAATTTCCCGAATTTTTTCGATATATATTCAGTCATCTGCATTTCATCCGGAGCAATGGCGATTTCGGTCTTTACATCCGAATACGTATCATTTATAATTGCCAAAAACATATTCTAAAACACAGAAATGATATCGTAGTATTGAAAACAAGCTATATGTATAGTTTGGTAAGTTTATCTGAAGCTACGGGGCATCGGTAAGAGGTGAGGAAACATGGCGCATATCTGTCATAAACGTACAAATGGCTTACGGTACCTATTTTACCAAGTAAAACTGAAAATACAAAGGTCACTGACAATACCAACGGCACTGGATAAATCAATATCAATCAATTGAGGAAGTTAGAGGGAGGAACACAAGCACGCGCTTGCCAATAAGAAGTCAGCTGGTCAGGCCTTTCGATAAAAATCACCAGTTATGTAATTTGGAGGGTGTGGTAATTATGGTTTTCGTACAACGCTGCCAGAGCTTGAAGAAGCCCATAACAAATTTGGAAGTGTTCATCTTTTAATATTCATAAATTGAAAAAATAATGTTAATAGAAAAAATCCATGGAAACAAGCACATTAAAGAATTAACGTTTAATCATATTGTTAATAATAAAAAGTCCCTATTCTTATTATAACTCCATACTTAGCACTTCAGCTTTTCCATTCTTAAACGTGGCAATATCGTATGTTTTCGATTGCATTCCTTTCATCCCTTCAGATAAACTTACCAAAGTATACGTTGATAATTACTTACTAATAAAACAAAGAATACTAAAAATATGTAGGAAATAAAATAAATTGGAGCTAGAATTCTATTAGCCTCTGAAATTTCTTCGTAATTAAAATCCCCTAGTACTGCTCGTAACAATGTCAGCATTGAAATACCGAAAGTGCTGAAGCTCTCCACCTAAAATATAGTTAGCTGATTTAAATAGTCATCACAAACCGTCACTAGACGGCGCTACATAAATCAACTTTATTTGGTTTCTTAAAATAACTCTTTTTCAACCATTACAAACTTTTATACAGCTCAGAAAAGTATAAAAATGTATCAGAGAGGAGCAAACAAAAATTTTTACTTCAAAAAATCAATAAAAAAAATTATAACTTGATTGATTCTTACTTGATTTCCAAATAATAAATAACCAAGCTCTGAGTATGCGAAAAATACTATAAAAAACATCATGGAAAATCCAAAAATATCCAAAGCACACTACAACAAGAAATTATTACAATGAATTTAGCAAAACACAATAATTAGGATTTCGTGACAGTACTCAAGTATAGCAATAGTAATGACGTCTGTCTATGAATTCACGCTTTTGTAATCACGTCAAACACTTGACAGCCGGCAAGCTGAGAATTGAAAGTGGTACATATTTTTAAATATGTTGTGCTATAGTCATGATGTATAATGTATATCAATGGAGAATATACAATATTTTGAAATAACTAAATTGTTTTATGAAGTATTACCTTACTTAAAGTATTATTTAACTGACCCATAGTTCTGTTGAAATTTAAAAATTTGAAAGCCTTCAAATAAATCAAGTACAGTGCTATAGCAACAAAGTTATTCCGTCTAATATACAAATATGTGACGTATTCTAAATTTCCATATTTCTTTGGATTCTTCTGTATTTCCGTAATGGACGGACCAACCTCCAACATAAGAAACAAAGACATTATCAAACCAGTCACCAATAACTGAAACAATATTTAGGATAACCCTAAATTTACGCTTAAAATTTAAAATTAAACTTGCTGCTATTATGGATAAATCGACATAGTTCCAGAACCTTCCAAAATATCGGAATCCAAAATACATCATTTCTCGTATTTCTTCTAAAATGTAATATAACAGGAATATGTAGCAACAAACTTCGCACACTAAACCTATCCAATCCCATATCGAGTGAAACCTCAATAATCGAACGCTATGTATTTCTGCTGAAGGTATAACTCCTCCTGTAGTTGGGAATTCAAAAACCAACTTAACTAAAAAGAAAAACAATCGTTTTTATTTCCTCGTCCTATGGAAGAGACATCTACTTACCAGTACCAAAAACATTGATATTGCCATTATAAACAGTAA
>CAJUYH010008012.1:0-16296 GCA_910591685.1 Galerucella tenella | reverse complement strand
TAGTTTTCTCCATATTGTGCACCTTTTAATTTGGATTCACTGATCCGTGTTTTTTTCAAACTCTTTTCCTTTGAAATTTCGTTATAGAAATATTCACCTGTGTCGCTTTCGACATTTTAATTAGTATACCTCCATTTCAGTCCGGTCCTGGCGAACTTACGTTAATCGTAATCTCGCATTTTGTCACTGGAGCATCAGTAATTTTTCATTCAAATATCAGCTGCTTTTGTGTCCTTGAACTTGAACTTCACCATGTAAAGGTATGCAAGCGATATATAAACATTTGTTGTCGTAGGTTTTGCTTCAAATACTTTAAAAAAAATTTACTTTACCGGCCGTCTAAATGTATAAAATTTATTTTTTTTTTATTTTTTCTCCCTACCTACTTTTAAACTATTTCTGTACAACTTTTTTGTTAGCCTTGCTTGGCCTTTATTGTACGTTTTCTATAACTTTTTATTTTCCTTTTTGTGCACTTCCCCTTTTTTTGGGATTATTATTCCTTCATTCGCCTAGTTTAGCAACTTTATTTCCTTCAATTCTTCTTTCTTTTCCCTGCATTTAGCACTTCCCTTTATGGGGTATTTATTCCTTTATTTGCCTAGTTTGGCAATTCTATTTCCTTTAATTCTCCCTTTTTTCCTACATTTAGCACTTCCCTTTACGGGGTATTTATTCCTTTATTTGCCTAGTTAGGCAACTTTATTTCCTCTAATTCTTCTTTTTTTCCTGCATTTAGCACTTCCCTTTATGGGGTATTTATTCCTTTATTTGCCTAGTTTGGCAACTTTATTTTCTTTAATTCTTATTTTTTTCCTGCATTTAGCGCTTCCCTTTATGGGGTATTTATTCCTTCATTTGCCTAGTTTGGCAATTCTATTTCCTTTAATTCTTCCTTTTTTCCTGCATTTATCACTTCCCTTTATGGGGTATTTATTCCACTATTAAACAAGCCATTATTATTTTCTCTTTGATACCTCGTAACACGTGTATTTACACGTTCAGCTTATTTGCTGGCCTCGGGTTTGAAGCAAAATGGGTATCACCTTGTTACTAAATTCTTCGCAGATACTGTACTTACTGTAGTTACTTATCCTGCAATTTAGTATCTATCATTGTCAATTTTTGACACGTTGTCCCAACTGTACCTTTTTCTGTACTACCTGATTTATGTGAATTATTCGCGAATTTTCCATTAAAATTAATTTCCCTATTTTATAATCATATTTTTCATTTTTTTATTTTTTTATTATTTACTCAAAATCTTTTTGTAACATAAGAATACTTTGGTCGCCTTGATAATTCTATTAATCCAGGGTGATCAGTCCTTTTCTCTAGATTAGAATCAAGACTACCAACAATATTTTTATTTGCTAGATTTGGATAGTCATTAATTTGGCAATTACCCCTAGTGGTTGTGGCGGCAATAGCACCACCAATGGTCCAGAAGCCGTTGAAGCTTCAGCTGCGAATGTGACGGCTGCTCCGGACGTTTATTGATTAGCACCTATATTAGTGTTAGTAGGCATTTTTGTAGTTTGGTATATTTAATTTTAAATAAGCACACAGCACTAAACTAGCTTACCTTTTGTAGAATCTCCTGAAAAAGAATCAAAACAAACAAAAACTCTTGGGGGGGGGTTGAGTTGGGTTGGTTGCGAGTTGGGTTATTTGATTCTGCGGTTTGAGATTATGTACCTCTAGTAAAAGTCTATTCCTTTGCAATTGTGAGAAAAAAAATATAGAATAAAATTTATTTTAATTATGGTTTAAAACCAATAAGTCACTAATTGAAAATAAAAAATAATAATTTGCTGATAAAATAGTAATTGACTACTTGTTTATTTATGCTCAATTATTATAACTTGAATATAATAAAATTTCTTTTTATAGCTAAGACAGAAAAAAAAATTGCAAATAATTATTTTAATAATTAACTAAGTTCTAAGAGACTGCCCTGTCTACTCAAATGATTTCACTCTCTTTATATTTCTTGTGACCTTGCATCCATAAGCATTTCACAAAAAAATAGTAAAGAATACCTACTCAGCGAAATTACTGTGACAAAACAAAGTTAGTTATTTTTCCTATTATGAACTAACGTTGTATATGCAAATTTTTTTCCTTCTTGCAATTTATTACTCATATGTAACTGTATTGTTACGCTAATTTTATCAAATATTATTTCATTGAGAAAAAAAATTAATAGATTTCAAAAATTAAACTGAAATTTATCTATGGGAGCGGAGGAATGTGGTAATGACGTAACCCTTTGTTCTTCCGTCTACCAATACTGAAAGAAAGTGAAAAAAATCCGAAAACCGCTGACACCAATGTAATAACCTGGGATATAGATCCAACTTCACTCATCGTAGAAATGACTAGATCAGTGAGTTTGAAAGTCTTGGTGCGGGAAATAATTCCCGAAATAGCTGCAAGAAACTCAAAGTTAAATGCAATGAGAGCAGGATAGGACTGAAAGTGTGCGTCACTTATACCTGCCATGAATGCAAGATTTTTGGCTTCATTTCGGCGTATGCCGAGAGGGCGGAAGCCTAGGAGATTATCGTTAGCGGGGGCATCCTGTAGATCTAATAATGATGCGTAGCTACCGGGTGGAGTGTCTGATACACTCTGTCTTACCGCTTCAGCTAATACACCTAAGGGTGGAATTTCTTCATAGAAATTGTGTGTGGTGTAATCGACACCAGGGGCCGGAATTCCAAGTGGGCCATAGTAGCCAGGGTGTCCCATAATTTGATGGGTAGGTAAAGATGGGAATTCTGGGTATAAGTGTTGCCCAGTGCGTGTTTGTATGTTGCCTAGCTGCTGAAGTTGCAGCATTAGAGGTTGAGGCACTGAAAAAGTGGTAGTTTGTACTAAATGAAGCAGGTCTTGCTCCACTGAAGTTGGGGACTGGGAGTTTTTCTGTTTTAAGAATAAAATTCTTAGCCAAATAAGAGCCGTGGAGTAATAATCAGGGTACTCCGGGAGTATGGCTTTTGCTAACTGAGGATCGTCAGTTAGTAACTCGGCGTATGTCTGACGGGCAATGTCAATAAGAGCTGGGGCAGATGGAGAAAATGTTTGTCGTAGACGGGTTTCTCTTACTGCAATGTTTGATGCGAAAACAGAGTCATCGGCTGGACTTCCAGTCGAAATGTTGTGTTCTGCATTCTGATTAGCAGAGAAAAAAAAATACATAGATATTTACTTCGAATGGGTAACGGTAAAAAGGAATTGACGACATATGTGGTAATTCTGAAAGATAAATCAAAGGGCGTTTGTGGCAGGAATAGTATGTGGCGACATAATTAAAACATAAAATTGATAGACTTATCACATAATTAAACTAAAATAAGTACTAATTAAAAGATAGAAAGCACAAATAGAGGCCAGAAATAACAGCGCCCAATCGACAATCGGTGAGGTTGCCAGTTAGCGTCCACAGTAGCCATTGGTCATCGATCCGAAAGTCGATCCAGCTCTATATATTTCGTCCTTTGATATGCCTTCTTCTTAAATTGACCAAGGTAATAAAAATAAAATTACACCCATGATCCTGTCAGGAAATACGGTACATCGGATAAGAACTGTATAAAAATGTGGCCAACCTGGTTAAACAATAATAAACGACTAAAAACTAAGGAAGTATTGCCATTGAAGACAAGGGAAAGGGAAGAGATTGCTATGAAGAAGTAGAGAGACTAAGCAAAAACGAAGAAAACTAAAATAATAATAATGGTAAACTAAAACACAATTGTACCGTTTTTTGGGAGAACGATATCGAAACTCCAAGTAAGACACGGTTTCTGAGATACGGGACTCTACGGTAAGTTATAAAAGGAAAAAGAAACATTTTGTTGTTGACAAACGTAAAATCCATTTCGAGGTAGGAGAAGGAGTTAGTGAGCAATGAGGTTATTCTAAATTAGCAGTACTAATCAAATAGCACTAACGAAAGCAAAGAATCTAAAATCCAAATGAACATAAAAGCCTGGCAACGAGATATAGATAAAGAAACTGAATGTAAGCGGATGACTATAGATATAAAAACAACATATACACACTACCGATAAATGTCATTTAAAATAAACAATACTGTACGATACTTTCAACAAATTATACGATATTTTCAACAATTTATATTTAGTAATGTAAATGTTGCATAATGACTAAATATATAACCAATCAAGATCAAAAATGGATCATAGATTGTCATAGGAATTATTGTAACACATCACAATTCTCATGCTATTCAATAAATTGGAATGAAAAATGTTCATTTCTAAAGATCAATAGTTAACTTGGCAACACTGCACTTGATTAACAATATTAAAGAATAGGTAAGCAACAGTAAGTTTAAAGATAAATTGTTACTCTGGCAACACTGCACTTGAGTAACAATATTGAAAATAGATAAGATGTTTCAGTTTGTGTAACTCGACACAATTCAACTGAACAAGATAAAGAAAGTAAGACATTTCAGTTTGTGTAACTCGACACAATTCAACTGAACAAGATAAAGAAAGTAAGACATTTCAGTTTGTGTAACTAGACACAATTCAACTGAACGAGGTAAAGAAAAGATAGATTAAATATGACATTAAAAAATGAACATCTCAAAAATTTGCTTTACATGTGACAACACTGCCAAGAAATCAGATGTTATACACCATCTATAAATAATCGATAAAAGAAAATTCAATTATCTTTTTAACAACATAAGATTGTGTTAAATGTTACATGTAGACCCAAAAAAATATCAAAACGAAATTTAAAATATATATTAGATAAGGCAGATAATGTAGGTAAAATGTGAATGCAGGGACGTTACAACATTAAATCAAAAGAGTGAAAAGGCAAAAAAATTAATTATTAAGTTAGCAAAAAGTTTTAAAAAGCTAATAAACTCAAAAGTTAAAGACAAAAAAATTCAAAAGAAGCAAAAAAAAATCTATAGCCCGCTACAACCCAACTGTCATACAGTGCAACAAAAACAAGGGGCGCCAATTTGTAACACTAGTTCTCTCCTTAAGAGACAGATCCCGGCTAGAGACTCTCCCAAGGGTGGATCGACTCCATGTTGATGCCACACTAGGTATGCCAGAGGGTTGACAGACTATAAGAACTTGGGGCGCCACTACCTTTTTAGACGTCGACGAAAAAAGATAATTAAATGTTAAAAAAAATTAAGGTGAAAAAGGTAGAAACACCTTGTAGTATTTACTTTAAGTTGAAAAAAAATAAAAAAGTTACTAACTTACATAAACCCGGACGCAGTCCCTACAGCTCTTACAGCCGGGTATAGAAGAAATAATAAAAAAAGAAGTTTAAATATTAAATTTATTCCGCCTCAGGAGGTAACATGAAGGAAAGTGCAAAAAATTAACCTGTACTTCTATAAGGTACTTAGCTTAGGTATGTCCTGAAGCTGAAGTGGCGAAGTCCTGAAGTTGAAGCGGAAAGGTCTTGAAGTTGAAGCTGAAAGGTCCTGAAGTTGAAGTGGAAAGGTTCTAAAGTTGAAGGGGAACTGGCGGTAACGGTATTCTGGCGGTAACCTGGCAGGGGTATCCTGGCAGTAACGATATTTTTCAGGTAACCTGGCAGTAACGGTAATTTACAGGTGTAACCTGGCAGGGATATCCTGGCAGTGGTAACCTGGCAGTAACGGTATTTTGCAGGTGTAACCTGGCAGCTGTGCTTACCACAGCAATTTAAGGTAAAACAATTAAATTTAAGAGACGGTAGAAAGATACGTCCTCGCTGCTCAAGGGTCGGTAACGAAAAAAAGTGAAAACCACCTCCTAGAATCGAGCGTTGACATCATATGTCAATTGTCGTAACGGTCAACGATGAGAGAAATTTAGATCACAGAACTATATTGGAAGTGGTTACTATGACGGCAAGCGGTAAAATCGAAATTATTCCGTCAAATCGGAACAGGTCGATAGACATGTTACAAATCTACTCTTCCGTACTTATAATACTCCCTTAAACATCTAGCCGGTCCATGTAGAGTCGGATCCATCAGCGAATTTCTCTCGGGTTCAGGTACATCCACCAATTCCACTATCATGTCATACCCGTAGACAAACCCTGAGTTCCCGACTAGCTTAGTGATAACTTGAGGCGAAATACTTCGTGAACGACCAAGTCTCGTCATAATCTTCTGGTGCACGGTAGTAATGCTTTTCAGGGCGGACGTCTCTGCACCCCTAAAATCCCTGCCCATCAACGTCTTCTCCATCTTAACCGTTCCCCCAACTGCTTCTTGTACTTCGTTATGCCACCAAGACTTAATCCCTAATTAAGTCGCTGCATTTCTCACCTCCTTTGTTGCAGCTGGAAGTAAATCCGAGAAAAATCCTTTATCCGCCGCCCTAAAGATATCTTCTACATGCTCTTCAACGCTATCCACCTTATACCATATGAACGAATCCAAGCTCTCCATTTCGGCGATGATTAGCGATCTGCGCTGCGTTCATGAAATAGTGTCCCGATCTCTCTTTCAGTTGACCTTAAGAAAAATCAAGAAATATGAAAACCTCCACCACCCATGCTTTGCGGAATAAAAAACCAAACACTATTTGGAAATACTATGTCCCTATGATGCGCGTATTTCGCTTGTCTTACCTCAAATTGACTTGCTTTATTTCCTACTTTATTTCCATCTCTATCCAACACCACACATGAACATCTCTTAATTCCCTCCCAATTATCAGAATACTTAATCCTCGTAACCTCACCGTTGAATAAATTAGGTATACCATTATTGTCAAAAATGTAACGACGGAAAGTAAATGAAGAGATAGTAATGCAAATATAAGCACATAACATAGATGCAAGATCGACATTCATCCCTCGAGAGATTTTTAACAAAAACATGGAATGAATACTCGCCATATACGCCGCAACATCATCCACAAATTTCATCTTTTCGCTTGAAATTACCATCACTCGATCCTTTTGCAAAATTAAACCACGATAAGCATGTGTCTGTATATATTCAGCAAAACCATATCCTATAAAAGTTTTCGAAGGATTTCCCACATGGCCACTTCTTCTAACTACATTACTAGACTTCTTCTCAAATCATCAAGTGGCTGTTTACTTTCATTCATTTTCATTTTCCCTATCAAAATCAAATCATCTCCCACACACTTTTTGGATACTCTCAAACAGGTCGATTAATCCCTCCGGAGATATCTCGCTTGGGACGCCTCCGTGTGCATATTTTGCGTATATCTCGTACCTGCCTAGTACCCACTGCTTTTTCATATTTAGGTATTGCTTAAGAGTTTTCCCTATGATACCGTCCTTTATTTTAGAATCCTTGATGTTCCTCGTTGCAACAATTGTTGCAACTGCCGCAACGTGCATTGCAGAGCGTGGCACTTGTGATATATATGGAGAGTTGGTTGCTACAAAATTTAAAAGGTACACCAAACGAACGCAGAACGTTGTTCAACATTTAGTTAACAGTATCTTATTCATCACAGATATGGGGCAATATGAAGAAAATACTCCTTACAGTCATGCGACTCCTTCATATGCATCTACAGTTCCTTTGCCATATCCATCACCGCAATCAAATGTTAGCAGTCAACCTGGATCTAATTTTAGAGTATCTACATCCTATGGTCAACCACAGTAACCTTCTCCAACATATGACGCAACACAACCATACAATGAACCTCAGATAAAAAATGCCAGTTTAGTACTTCAACTACCCACAGCGGTCAACACTTCAATAAACACACAAATTTCTTCCTCACTAGCAGCAGATTTTGTAACTAACTTTAAACCATCTTCAGATTATGTATCATTTTGATTTTCGTTTTATTTTGAACCATTCAATTATTATGTTTTATATGTTGATAATACAAAATTAAATAGAACAAACTGTGTTTAGTATTGGTTAAATGTTTTTTATTTTTATGTATAATGCTGGAATTTTTTATGTTAGTGGCAACCTCGCATTTGTTGACCGGCCTGCGCGCCTATACTGGTCCTCTTGACTGCTCAGTAGACTTATTGATTTTGTAACGATGAGTTGCTGCTCCTATTTGTCATCATGTAACACGTTAAAATATATTAAAATATCTAGTAAAACTGTGAACAAGGTGTTGTTTCCTCGTCTCGAAGTTCATGTTCGAACAAATTCAATAGAGAAGCTGACGAACAAATGAACAAGTTTTATAAGTTTCACGGCAGCTCGAAGCAAGCAGCAAACTCACGCAATATCCCGAAATATTTAGCAGAAAGACTCGTACAAGACCGGCCAAGCACTCGATATTGGTTCGAGGTCAGGTAAAAATCCATCCTTATCAATTTTCATTTATTTACATGATACCTTTTTGATTCCTGTTCTCATACCACTTGTTTTAATATTATTCACTTCATTGTTTCATAATATTTTTAAACTAACATCGATTTTAAGTATAATAAGGTGATTATTTCGTACATTTCACGGCATGTAAACAAGGTATATGTATATAGACACATAATAACGCCAATTCACGACTTGTTTTTATTTTGCTTCTCGAATATTCTGAAATTTTTATGGGAATGTTTATTCCATTTTCATATTATTTCATCAATTAATATAGGTATTAGATACAACTCGGCTTATTATAGGTTAACAAAACAATCAAATTCTCGTTTTCTCGTATTTTAATCACTCACTTATCTCGTTATCTCGAAAATATTTTAACGTCAAAATGGAGGAAAAAGCAAACGAAGAAAAGCGGTTGATAGCTCGTCGCGGTCAAATTAAAGCTGAACTCACTCGGTTTCAAACCTATTAAGACAAGTATACTACCGGAAAATACACGCTTACAGAAATCGAAACTCGTTATGAATCCACGTAAGATATTTTAACTGAATTTAAAATTGAACAGGGTAAGCTCGAGGATGTAATGCTCGAAACGGGTACCTTAAACCAAGAGCAAGCAAGCACGGAACGAGAAGAGTTTCAAAAAATATATTTTAATGCCATTTCCACCGCGAAAGATTTAATGCTCCGTCTTTCGACACCGGTTAATTCTCCAACGTCCGTTATCAACTCCGTCGCGGTTAGTCAGTTGCAACCTAATGCAAAATTGCAGGCCATACAAATACCCGACTTTTCAGGACAATATTCGGAATGGCAAAGGTTAAGGGACACGTTTACCGCCTTGGTACATAACAATAGCGCATTGCAAAATATTGAAAAGTTTTATCATCTCCAATCGTGTTTGAAAGGCGAGGCCGCGCTAGTAATCGCGTCATTACCCCTTTCGGACGCTAATTACATGACCGCTATGAATTTACTAACGGATAGATTTGATAACAAAAAGGCTATAATTAACGCACACCTTAAAGAAATTTTTGACCTACCAGCTCTACATAAAGAATCTCACGTCACACTACGTACTTTTCTCGATACATGTTTAAAAAATTTACGCGCTTTGGAAAGCTTAGGAGAGCCGATTGAGGGTTCAAGCACGATTATAATCTATCTTTTAAACATAAAACTGGATTTTTCCACAAAATGTGAGTGAGTAAACTTTAGCAAGGGTATTAGTAGGCCTAAACTCGATGATTTTTCGAAATTTTTAACGCAAAGGTGTCAAGTTTTGGAGGCACTAGATACAAAATCAATCGGAAACTCCGGGTATCGTCAAAAACAAAGTTTTCAATCATTCGAACAATCTAGTATTGTTTGTCTTTTTTGCAATGATAAACATTTCACTTATGTATGTCCAAAATTCAAGGCATTTCCAGTGTCGTCACGCTTTGAGGAGGTAAAACGATTATCCCTTTGCACTAATTATTTGCGAAAAGGGCATAGAAATTCAGATTGTAGGTCGTCAGGTTGTAGAATTTGCAATGGACGACATTCCACTCTTACACCAACCAGGTACTTCTACCTCGAAGGGGGTCGGAACACCCATCAATTACAGTTCAAAACCTAGCTCTCAAACAAATGTTAACATTTCGCAGATACTTCCTTCTACAAGTCAAGTTAATACTTTTACCGATGACACCCAAAATATTTCACACTTAAACGAAACTCAAAATTATACAGTGCTGTCACGTTATTTTCCAAAGTATTCCGAACCGTTTGTTTTGCTATCGACGGCGCTTGTTCACATTTTTGACAAAATAACATTCCAGTGTCGTGCCGCGTTTTACTAGACAGCGGCTCATAATCTAACTTTATTACTCGGAATACGGTAACGCGATTGAAGCTAACTACACGAAAGGTACACATACCGGTTTCTGGAATAAACCAAATCAAGACGACAATTAAGGAACAAATTAGAGTAACGATATCATCTATTCACGCTTCATACAAGTCAGATGTCTCCTGCTTAGTTATTGATAAAATAAGTGATTTTACATCGCAGGTGTCATTTGACATATCGACTTTAAAATTACCCGACCTTCCTCTTGCTGATCCCGATTTTAACGTCGCATCAAACATTGATATGCTTATTGGCTCTTCGTTGTTCTACAACTTACTTGGAGAGGGTCAAATCAAGTTAGGTAAATGGATGCCTGTACTACAGAATAGCGTTCTGGGCTGGGTAGTAGCCGGTAACATATCCATAAATCAGCGACAGTCAAAATGTTTTTTCTTAAATACTCACGGTAACGACGATGATTTTGATTTAAATTCTCAAATAGAACGGTTTTGGAAGATCGAGGAAGTTTCTCTGATCCCGGAGAAGTCTTGGACTTCTGAAGAACACGAATGTGAACAACATTTCGTTAATACCTTTGCTAGAAATGAACAGGGTAGATTTGTTCATAAACTACCATTAAAGGGTAATTTTCTGAATCTCGGTGATTCAGAAAACCGCGCATTAAATCGATTGTACTCAATGGAACAAAGGTTGTCCAAGAACAAAAATTTGAAAATTCAATATAACAATTTTATGCACGAATACGAAATTCCGCGAAATCAAATTTCATCAACCCCGATTTATCATCACAGCGTCATTAAAATGGATAGCGTTACAACTAAATTAAGAGTGGTGCTTGACGCTAGTGCTAAAACTACCTCAAATTTGTCACTCAACGATGTTTTGATGGATAGTCCAACCTTACAAAACGACCTTTTTTCCATTCTGTTAAGATTTCGTAAGCACAAGGTGGTCTTTGTTGGCGATTTAACCAAGATGTATCGTCAGATATTGATACATTGATACATCCCGAACATCAAAACTTGCAAAGGATACTTTGGCGCGATAATCCGCAAGATGGGGTAAAATATTATAATTTACAAACTTTGACCTATGGCGAAAAATCAGCACAATTTTTGGCAACACGGTGCCTTAAGCAAATCGCAATCGAAAATATCGACAAATATCCCACTGAATGCGACATAATTAATAGAGACGTGTACTGAATGCGACATAATTAATAAAGACATGTATATGGACGATGTTGTAACAGGTGCTCCGGACAGCGCCACCCTAACCAAAATTCGCGAAACACTATCTCATATTTTGTCACAATATGGATTTGAAATACGAAAATTTCAATCGAACGACACACATTTTTTAAATGAAATATTATCGACATCCGAGACACAGTACATGATCACGGATGACTCAGCTACTAAAACGTTAGGCGTTTCTTGGATTCCTACTTTGGATGTTTTTCAATATAAAAGTCAATATTTTCACTTTAACCCCGATAAGGCTACTAAGAGGACAATCCTTTCCTTTATCGCTAAAATATTTGATCTCCTTTGTCTTCTAGGTCCTATTTTAATACGCGCCAAACTTCTTATGCAAAAATTATGGCAACTTCAACTCGAGTGGGACAAGCCAATTACTGCAGATCTTTACAGTCAATGGTTTAATTTTCAAACTGATTTGTCAGGAATTCAATCTTTACAGATACCTAGGGGTGTTTTGGTTACCAAGCCCCGTAATATACAAATTAATGCATTCTCCGATGCGAGCGAAATGTCGTATGGGTGCACGATATATATACGGTCTATCGACGACCAAGGTCACATCAAATGTCATTTCCTTTGTGCAAAATCTCGTGTAGCGCCGTTGAAGTCAATTTCGCTTCCTCGTTTAGAGCTCTGTGGAGCATTACTAATGTCGCGACTTTTATCGAAGTGTTTATCTATTCTAGATCTACCAATTAATGATATATTTCTCTGGACAGATTCTACTATAGTTCTGTCATGGATAGCAGGTGAACCCCGAATGTGGAAGACCTTAGTCAGTAAAAGGGTTCCAGAAATCCAATCACTTGGAATTACATAGCCTCGTCTTTCAGTCCCACAGATATAATCTCTCGTGGATGCACTCTACACGATTTAAAACATTCGAATCTATGGTGGCACGGACCTGATTTTCTTGAAAAATCTGAGGAATCCTGGCCCACTGATTGTAATATTGTCAACTTTGCAAGGAGCTCCAATAAGACTCCTGAGTTTAAGCCCAATATAGTCACGTTTCTGAATATCAATGATAAAGTGTTTGATATATTTCAAAAATATTCTAATTATAATAAGTTAATTCGCGTGTTTGGTTATTGCTTAAGATTTATTAATAACGTGAAATTACAGAAACAGAATCGAGCGTGCTCTATTTTGTTATCTCCTTCCGAGATAGTATCGAGTCGCTCTCTAAAATCGTGCAATTAACCGCATTTCCCTCAGATTTGAGATCACTGCAATAATCTGGCTCTGTGAGTCCTAAAAGCAAATTGAAATCGTTATCTCCTATTCTTGAAAATGGTTTAACTCGTGTCGGTGGTAGGCTCGAAAATGCTCATATTTCTTATAACTCGAAACATCCAATTATTCTCCCACAATCGCACTCCTTCTCACGACTGATTATTGAACACGAGCACGCACGCAGCTTACATGCTGGTGCGCAAACTACTCTCTCCTTTATAAGACAAACGTTTTGGCTTTTAAATGGTAAAAATTCAGTTGAGAAAATATATCACATGCTTTAAATCAGAACCAGAAATTTTAACTGCCAAAATGGGCCAACTACCAGCTCCGCGAGTGATTCCCACCTCCCCGTTTCTAATGTCATCGGTTGACCTTGCTGGACCGTATGAATTGAAAGACGGAAAATTGAAAAATCGTAAAATATTTAAATCAAATATTTGCGTCTTTGTTTGTATGTCTACAAAGGCAGTACACCTGGAGCTCATCTCTGACCTAACCAGTGTCGGCTTTTTAAACGTTCTGAAAAGGTTTGTTTCTAGGCGAGGTCTTTGTACGCATTTATATTGTGACGCGCGAATAACGTGCTGTTAGCTATTCAGAAATTAACTAATGATAATGTCGTACGAAATTATTTAACTGATAGTAATCAAATTTCATTTTATCCCTCCTCGATCGCCTAACTTTGGTGGGCTTTGGGAGGCCGCTGTGAAATCTACGAAACATCACCTAAAGCGGGTTTTAAATCAAAGACATTTAACGTATGAAGAGTTTTATTCTATATTAACTCAAGTGGAAGCAGTCCCAAATTCACGTCCCATTACCCCGTTATCCAACGATCCTTTCGATCTAGAAGCCATGACGCTAGGACATTTCCTCATCGGTCGAGCTTTGACTGCTATTCCGCAAAGGAACTTGATTAATGTGAAATCTAATTATGTCAGAAGGTATCACCTTACTCAACAAATAGTACAACATTTTTGGTCAATATGGACTAAAGTATACTTGCATTTATTGCAACAACGTATAAAATGGCAATCTGGTAACCCCCCACTTGATGTTGGAACGATGGTTCTAGTTAAAGAGGAAAACCTGCCACCTCTCTGTTGGCCACTCGGCAGGATCATTGAAAAACATCCTGGTTCGGACTCGATAGTGCGTGTGGTGAGTGTGTTGACCAAGATTGCTATTTTCAAACGCGCAATTAGCAAAATTTTTGCTCTACCTATAAATTCTGAACTTTAATTTGTAACTTGTCATGCTACTTTAGTGATTATGGATTACGGTATGCCTCGGCTAGGGCTCAATATAGAGTAATAGACGTTTCTCCGTGAATTCTCACCTAAATGTTATACAATATTTCTGATATAAAAACCTATTCGAACTTACCTAGGCGCCACGTCATTTTGCTAATAAAATTATACAATTTACCCTGCTCAAATGACGAAAATACAGAGTATATGGGTTTTATGGGTATTTCGATAAACAGCCAATAGAAATCGGAGTGAGAAAAATAATAATGTAATGAAAAATAACCTATTTAAGAGTCGACTCGTTTTCCCTAGCTACTTTCACAATGGTGGCCTTCGGCCAGTGTAAGTTGGATATACAAAACAAATCTCGTGCTGAGATAATTATTTGAATGAGAAAAGTTCTTCTAGTAGAAACTTGAACGATTTCCAAGATATATTGTTGGATAGTCTCTTAAAAGTCCACATCCATCGGTAATAAATTTTCTTATCTTCAAAACGGCAAGATACAGTAGGTTATTTCAGTGAAGGGTTTAATATAGCATACTGTCGAAGGTAAATAAGCTGATAAAGTTGATTTTCAAATCATCAAATATATTTTCAAGCCGTATCAATTGCTTTTGAAACCGTGTCTATAGACTTTAGAACCGTGTCCATTGATTTTAGAGTTGTTATAATCTAAAATGAAGAAACATTGTCTAAGCAACAGGTTTATTTTGGGATGATAAAGTCATCCCACAAACATTTTCAAAGATATATATTGCGACTATCTTATTTATTTATATTGTGTGGGCTGTGTGTATGTGAGATTAATTATTATTTATATGTGTTCTGAGACAAAAAAAAAACAAATTGTTTAGTCGTCTTCAACTAATCAGATGAATTTGATAATGGGTAGCTCAGATAAAGCAATATCATTTGGTTTAACATGAAACTCGGTATTCCTTCTCAGAGACGTGGCCAGCATCCATTCGTTGCACTCTCTCAAATGTCTGGTGTTAGTAATCAGATGGAAAGTTGGTAAAATAAAGTTCTATTCGATCAACAGATCAACAGATAAATTTATTGCATATTAAACATCAAATATTTTAATACAATGTGTCACCTCAACACATCATAAAAAAAATCTTTTTGTTAAATGATAAAATTCAAAACTAGAAATACCTATGTACCTACCTAACAATATATTGAAACATTTGTTCAAAATTCCTAAATTATTATTATTTGGGCAAAATATATTAGAAAAGTTAATTTTAATGAAAATCAAATAATCAAACTAAATTGAATTTTCGAATTCAATATCAAGTCTATATTAATTTTTATAAAAAATAAAATATTATTTTTTCAAACTACTTGTTACGCCATCTATTATTATATATTGAAATCTGGTACGGATCTACCTACGATAGTTAGAGAGGAACAACTAATTAAATGATTCCAAACACAGCTAGAAAGTTTACGAAATAAATTCTTAGAAAAGAACAGTTTGCATGAGTTTTTGTATGTAATTGGTAAGGAGATACTTAAATCTGCATCACGTTTTCTAATTTCTTTACAATACCAATCATATGTTTTGTACAGAACCGAGTTTTTAATGTTAGAGTTATCTAGAAAAACGAAAAAAATAATAACTGTTCGAGGTGGTGTAACTGAGAACTTCCACCTCAATCTGGTGTAAATCACGTTGGGTTGTGATTTCCAATAAAACTTTATTATGGTACGTTATCACTCAACGGTTATGGGTATAAATGTAAAATACAACTGTTTATATGAACTGGGAATTGTTCATTCTCCAGGTATAGTGTAACTAATGTCAATGTGATGACCTTGAATTGTATTACATATTTTATGCAGGTTAATTTAAATCCACTATATTAATTTGGATTACATTTGAAAAGCATTATTTCACAATATTCGAATTTATAAAAAAAAATTTGTGCACGTCATTGGGCGGCTTTTTCCTTCAAAGGGATTAAAAATATGGGTCATCACATTAACAATAGTTACACTATAAGTAGACTGCTACATTAAATGTACTTCAGATATGGTGAAATGTTTTCTCAACTTCTTTAATATTGAAACGAACCTTACTTTTCGTTTTTTCGAAGGTCTTCTTTCCGTTTGTTCTCGACAAAATACACTCACTTTCAAAAGTCTCGCACCCCCCCTATATTGGGATTATATCTATTTTTTTCTTAATTTTAATCCCATCATGTTAAATATTACTTAAAACCATACATTAAAATCGTACAAATTTATTTACTGGAATAACATAGGTTGGTTTAACAGAAAATTAAAATTGAAATGGAAAAATTTGAAAATACAAAAATAATATTTTCAGAAAAAAACGGAAAA
>CAJUYH010008011.1:6177-16302 GCA_910591685.1 Galerucella tenella | reverse complement strand
GGGGGGGGGTTTCTTCTTTCTTACTTTTTTTTTTTATGGTGGATCAGACCAATATAGCTCAACGTCCTGCCCAAACGTTCTTTCCTCCTTCAGAGGAAACTTAGTTCGGTCGTTGAATCGTGACGAGAATTTGAATTGCGACATTATCTGCAGCGCGATCAGCACTCTAAAAGTACAACCATGAACTACACATGTATGCGCATATGTATATAGATGTAGAATTACCCTTTTCTCGCTATTCATTTTTTCTCTCCAGTTTTTATAAGAAAATCGACGGTTTTCAAATTGTATTGATCGGCTCGGACGTTTTAAAAATTTTAATCGTCCATATTTTAATTCGAATATATTTATTAATAGAGGGAAAAGACATTATCTCAATTATGATATAATTCTTTTGTTTGCCGAGAAATATATTTTCAATCTTCCTTCCGTAGAGCCTGTAAACGTTTATATTGAAAATTGATGAATTATTAATTGTCTGTATTAATAGATAAAAATTAGAGGGAAAATGAATGATACAAAAATTTAGTTAGAAAATGAGTTTATTTCTCAGTACCACACAGTGTATATTTACAACGTTACGGTACGGATAATGTTCGCACGCTAAAGAGAGACAACTCAATAAGTAAAAAAAAAAAAATTGTCGACAGCATATATTAGATAGAAGAAGAAAAAAAATAAAATAAAGAAGAAAGAAAAAGATACGGTAGTTAACTTGGAGATATTCAGTAAGAAATTGATTTTTGTTTAACTGTTGTGTTTCTCTTTTTTCCTTCTATTTCTTGATTTTTTTTTTCTTATTATGTTGTCAACGTTCATTCAACTAGGTTGGATAGAGGAATAAAAGATTAGGCGCGGAGACTTGTTTCCTTTTTTTTTTTTTCTCTCTCATCTTTTTTGAGCGGACGGACAACGGTGGAAAGGAAAATAAGGTGGGACGCAGGTCGGAAACATTGGCAAATGTTTCGAAAGACGATACATTATGAATGAAAATTAATTTTACATTTTCTTCTTTGTTTATAATAATAAATAAGCAATCATGGGGTGCAATTAATTATTGGATGAACTCTGTACATGACTGAGTGTTTATTGCAATAAAAGGAGAGAATTGATAAATGAATTGATTGTTTTTTTTCTCACTTTCTCTTTTGTTTAATGGAAAATAAGAATGAAATAATAAAATTCATCGGTGTAGGAAGAAAAAAAAATTGTATTGTAATATTTTCTCTTCTCCACTACATCATTGTACAGAGCAAATCCTAATATTTTTTTTGCATACGCACCTCGGGCTCGAGGACAAGCGCACGTAGTGTCAATCTACAACAATTGATTAATTAAAAATGTAAAAAGACATTTTTGCTTCTAATGAATTGTTGTAGATTTTGGCTGCGGGTTCGTCCTCGAGTCCAATATTATCATTATTTTTTTCATTTATTTTTCTTTCAAGCATAATTACTTAACGCATTATGTGTGTTACGTTGCTATCTTTCTTCTTTCCTGTTTAACATTATCGTATACACTTAGTAATTGATTTAATAAACATAATCAATATTATCAATTGTAATTGTATTATATTTTTCTTTTGTTTTGCTCATTATTTCTCCTTTAAATATTATTTCTCTTGTGTACGTTACTATTAATAAAAAAAAAAAAATATGCAGTTTCCATTGAGTTATAGTGAAATCTATTTTGATGCAGGATTTGTGTATCGTCGCGTCGTTGCGATTCAATTAACTCGATGGGAAGTGCTTTGAGCTTATATAATGAAAATGTATTTCACTTTGTTTCTCTCTTTTTCGAATATAAATGAGAAATACAGCGAGAGAAGACACTGCGCGGTGCGAGTTCTAAGTTTGTCTTTTCTCCCTTTTTTTTTTTTTTTTTTTATTTTCACATCTTCTACCGCTGCTTCCATGTTACTTCATTTTATTTATTTTTATATTTTTCATTGTACCAATACATTTTTATTGTATTGCAACATCGTGAGAAAAATTCAATTTCACTGATCTGTCTGTGGCTTTTTTTTTTTTTTCTTTGTTTTTCGTAACATCTTCAAACGACAAATGATAAAAATCCACTTCTCTATATAGACCCGCTCACCACACAAGCAGCTTATACATTGTTTATTTCATCGGTTCAGTTTCATAATTAATAATGCTCAAGAGAGAAAAAACAAAAGTATCTTATTCTAACAATGCTAATTATTAATAATAAAAAAATATTATTGGTTACAATTATAATGACATTGAGCTGCTCCATCTCTCTCTCTCTGCCCACCTCTTCTTCTCTGTCATGTCTTCCGCAGTAATCGGGTCGTATTAAATTATTTTTATAAAAAAAAATATAAATATTGAAGAAAAAACAAATTCAATTCTGGTATTGGGCATAAAAAATTTATGAATGAATTTTGCGATTATTTAAAAAAAAAAAACTTTTACTTTTATATACTTTTCGCTAATTAAATATCCAATTAACTAATTAATTAATTACTTGAAGAATTCATCACGTGTATATATTCGTATATTAACGTGCATATACATGTTCCAATCTAAGAATAATGGAGTGTAAGTGAACACTAATGGATTGTTTGAGAGTGATGTGGAATCGCTTGCATAAGGCTTTTCCCTTTTAGACGCAACCTCGAAATTCAACCCAAAGTTGTTCTTATTCATTGGAGCGCATTTGTGTGTACGAGTGTCTGAATAGGTAAAGAACATAAGTGGGAAGAGGGAGAGTGATAGAGGGAAAGTAGGGGTTGGAGAAAATACACGAACAAGAAGGCAAATAACCACGAATGGGGGGGGCGGATTGAGAGAGCACGAACGAGACCTACCACTCCCTCAGTTAACGATAATCCGAAACGCGAGTAAGCGTATAATCCCCTGCCTTCCAGTTATTTGTCTTTTAAGAGTGTATTTTAATTTTAAAGTTTCTCAATTAATCCGCAATCTGACACGATAGTGCGCGAGATAGACGTGAACTAAAATGCACTCATCTAATCAATGTATGCAGTAATTTATAAAAAAAAGAAAAAAGAAAAAAATGAGAACGAAACAAACTTGCTATTTATTTGACTGGAAATTAATTTGATGAAAAACAATAATTACGATAAAATATTGGAAGAAATAAAAAGTTTATATACACACGAGTGTAAGTAATAAACTGATGATATATATATATATATATATATATTCGATTGGGAATAGCTGCGAGAACGACACGCAACAGCATTGTGTTACATAACCACAAAACGAACAAGAAATAACGTCAGAGGCGGGTAAAGTCTCATAGGGATGGAAACGTGGAAGCGCGCATTGTCCCATGTCCCATGTCGTAATCCAAGTGAGCACCCCCAAGAGATTGAGAGTGAAAGACGAAGGCAGAAAGACAGAGAGAAATACAAAAGTTCCAATGAGCTTAGAACGCGAGATGCCGCCCGAGAGGCAATTAACCTTTTGGCGAAACCCCTTGTGATTCTCTTTCTCTCACCCACTCGCTCATTCTATTCCCTCCTCCACTCGTCCATTCATCCCATCTATATATATATATATATATATATATATATATACCATGCACCTACAATGTCTTCTCTCGTTTAAATAAACCTCTCTTGCGATCATTCCCTCTCAGTTCCACCAATTTCTGCGCGTCGTTCATTTCATTCTGTCTTCTCCCATGTTCATATAATATATAATATATTCACATCGATGAATATCGTTGGATTTGTGCTAAATCCAAAATGGTTAATTATAAAATGCTTTCGGCTTACGACGTAATAATTCATGCAAACGAAAAAAATTCTTATATAAGACTTATACATTTTTTTCCCTGTATATTGCGCTACGTTTGCAAATTAATTGAGAGCAAAATATTACGTGGGACAGAAATTGTTTAATTGTAGTCATTATTTTTTTAGTTTTTTTTTTTTTTTGATTGTATGATATATTATATATAATGTGCTGCTAGCTCGTTTTTTCACGTGCAATTAAAAAATACTGTTGAATGTGTTCAAAATAATAGTAATAATAGCAATAGTAATGACTTGGACTCGGACTGTGAGAAAACAAAAATCGGCAATGTTCAAATGAGAATGCGACGATATGATATTTATTATATGATGTATTTGAGAACTGGGGCGCGCGTTTATTATTCGGTGTTGCTTTCTGTTTTCGTATGCATTATTCGTTTCGTTCCACTGTCTTATATATATTTCTCCTCCTATTATTATTTTTTTAATTGTCTGAATTCACTCAAATCCGGTTTCAGATGCACTCCATTATTTTTCATTTATCTTGAAAATTTTTTTTCATTATGAATGTACGCGTGGAGATGCAAAAAAAAAAAAAAAAGTTATTAAAAGCGCTTTGATTATTATTTTCTTCAATCTCAAATATAAGAGAGCTTCATATAAAAGGAGAAAAAAAATTTGAAACCAGAGACTGGCGCAAATACAAAAATGAAAATTATATTAATGTCGTGAGAGTCTCATAATTACTTGTTTGTTATTTTTTCATTATTTTCATGATTATTATTTTTTTTTCCTCAATTTTTTCCTTTATAATATTTGTTCCCGTGCTTATTCCTCTCTGTTTCCGATGGTAACTGGAAAAACGTGTAAATATCAATCACGTCAATACCAGAACCGTCTGTAATAACGATCACACGGGCAAAAAAAATGTGTTTTATCAACTTCATCATTTTAAATTTCAGTAGCGATCATGAACACGCTCAAAGAAATTGAATCGCACAACATATAATATATATGTATTTAATATATATGTATATCTATAGCCCTTTAGCTACGGATCAGGTCAAGCGGTTCATCCTGGATTTTCAGGATAATCCGGCTCAACCTGAATTTACTCCTGTTTCTGCTAAAGAGTACGAAAATGAAAGGAAAAAACAAAAATACATTTATATAATAGCACAAAGAAATGAGCGGCGATCTTGTTAAACACTAAATATAGTTTAAAAGCGAATAATTCATTGCCGCTTCCACCGTGCGTCCGCTTTTTTCCTTCTTTATTTTATTTATTCTTTTGATACGTATATAAAAAATAATTCAAGTATTTGTATCAAGTACTTGAACTATTTTTCAATGGGTAATTTCGGCTGCTGCTCAAGAAAGAAAACGTTACTCTCAGCAAAAAGGAAAAGTTAAAAAAAAAAAATACAAATAATTAAGTCAAGAATTCGTCATAGAGCAATAGCCGAAATAAATTTTTTGCATGAATGCAGGAAGTATTATCAATCCAGTAAGTCTGATAATCTCAATTTAATTAAAATCGTCGCGAGTATCCGGCGTCATACAGTTTGCAAAGGCTGTCAGTGCGAGTTGGAATGCCAGCGTGCAATCCAGGCACTGATACCGACACCGACAACGCTTCCTGATGTTTCATAAGTTGTTTGCGCCGTTGCCAAGTGAATATCCATGCGGCAATAACAATTATTTGCGCTATTATAAAGACAGTACCGGCAATAATTGCTTCAGCCATATTGATACAAATCCCATTGACGCCCATTAAATCTTCACTTTCAATAAATACAGTGTCACGCAATGTTGTACGATTGTTTATTGGCTTACCATCACGTTCAAATCCAAATTTATCAGTAATTTGAATTGATTGAACGAGTAAAAGATCCTCACGTGCTTGAGACGACGACGACGACGATGATGATGATGATGATGATGATGATGATGAAGCAGTAGCACGACGACGACGACGTTTACCATAACTGATAACGGAACGCAATTCACCGGTAGATTCCTCTTGATCACATTGAACTGGTTCACAGCTTGGCATACATGGTGTTACCAAAGCGCGGAATTGTACGACCTCAGAGCTTGGGAATTTGAAGGCATCGAAGTGTGACAGTAAAACCTGAAATTGTCAATGATAATAATGAGAAAAAGTAACTGGAGAAACATATAAAAATAATTTGACGATAATAAATGATTTTAACAATGACGAAACAATGTAATGGGTGTGTTTGTGTGGGTTGTGTGAAATTTTATTTTCTTAAGATATTATAATTTTCAAAAGATTCTAGCGAATATGGAAACTGACGTTACGACGTATAACGACGCACCACAACTTTAGGTTGATGGGGGAAGAGAGAGAGAAATGACGTGAATGATGAATGGATGGTTACTCGTTAACACACGCTTAGACATAGACAGGAGAAGCTAGCGATGGGTAATCAATCATCTTTGTGTGGTAGTGCTCATGGGAACAAGAAATGTTTTTTAAGTAAAAATAAATAAAAATAGTAAGAATAAACGGTGTTAACTTGTGAAAAGAAAGCTTTCGCCGAGAATTATATTAGTGATGGTGTTTGGGCTCTTCGAGGATTATCGCTTGTGATAGCAATGTGGAAACTGGAAAATATGATAAAATTACAGAAATATATCATCACTATAGTATAGCAATTGGCAATGGTGAAGCATAAGAAAGTCTTATATTCGGACTGTGTTATGGCGAATGAAATCCACAAATGGAAAAAGTGCCTGCAAGGTCTCGTGAATTGCCTTTAGACGTAAGTCTTTTTCGCCTTTGAAAAATGATTCCAATTTCGTTGGATGGGGCGTTTGGTAGTAGGATGGAAGCCGCACACCGGCTGCTTTATCCCATATATATATATATTCGTTCACCAGCTTTCTAGTATAGCTTTTGCGTGTTATACGTGACGGACATATTGTTGATACGCGAAAAAGAGACGAGACGAGTTTTAGCGGAGGTAAAAGCAGTAAAAATAGAAGAAGACACTTTACTCTCAACTTTTCGCCAAATTCAGAAAGATCAACGATGTTAGGCAGCAGTAGATATCTATCTTGTCGAAGCTCTTCCATTCCGTTGGGTTGTGGGTGGGTGCTGCGTTACCCCTTCAAAGTGGACTCGTTTTTCTTAGCCGTCGGTTAATAAAATCAACTTCTCACTGGTTCTAACGTCGGCCACTATTCACCACTACCACATACCGTAGACGCGGTTTTACAGTTTTATCCGACTTACTCCACATAAAACAAGAGAGCAATAGAGAAAAGGAATGAGAGAGAAAAAAGCTCCAGTAAACGTTTATCCAGGCGAATTTATGTTTCCAACTCGCGGGGGTCCGCGCGTAGTTTATTGGTTCGAATAACGAGAATTGGAGAGAGATGCAAAAGGGAAATTCCGTGAGAGTTAGGCCATACTCTGCTCCTTCCTATTGCAATATAGCGCACCTGAATTATCGACCGCTTTACCGTAGCACAGTAAAAATCATTCGCACACCCGCGTTTCGTATTCGTATATTCGAGTTTTGGTTGTATTGTCATTGATAATTCGATTGTTTCAATCGATGAATGCACGAAACCAATTCACATAGTCACATACTCGCGTATACAATTCGCAATCAGTCAATTTCATCCCTCATCGGGCGACGGAGTTGGACCATAGATAATTATCAATACATCAAACGTAACGTCGAAGAGTAATGGCAATTTTTGAATTAATTGAAAAAACAAAAAAGAAAAGAGCAAACACACCAATCACCAATACAATGTTTTTCATTGAGTCTGTTGATGAAATTTCGAATTGTAATTAATATGGAAATGCATAAAACTCACCTTGCCAGCAGCGCCTGCTTTATATAGAGGTCCCATTATCACATGATCAGTAGGGCAACCATCGGAATCAATAAGAGTAATTTCGCTGGAATCAACGCCGTCCATAGCAACCAATTCACGAACAAATATCTCATAGGGACTGTTAATGCCAAGTATTTCGAATTTGAGAGCAAGTGGATCACCCACTTCGGCCGATGGTACACCCTCATTGCCATTGCGATCAGTAATCTTCATTGCCACATTCGGCGAATCGACAATTACTTCTTCAAATAGAGCGGGAGTAATGTCACCCTGGACACCCAAGTCGACTTCGTTCGAGACCGTCTTGTTACTGAGATCGTATCGACATGTGACAGCGAGACCGAGATCGGAATGGGTCACGATTGTGTCGTGGTGTTGGATTACAACATCGTTCAAATAATGACCGACACCTTGTGATCTCACATTGCATTCAAGATCATCGTATGCCATACGTAATTCAAATTCCAAAGCACCTTTAATATCTTGAACACAAGAATTTGGCGAACCTTTTGCATACACTTTACCGTTAAAAAGTTTGCTCGTTTGAATTTTCGCGACCATATGTCCGGCCAGGCAATCGATCGTTACATTGTAGCAGGAACTCAGTTCATAAGTTGCAGCTTCTGGTACATCCAAATATGGATCCTATATGGACATAGTGAACGATGTTAGCAATAATTTTTCATCTCATATACAACTTATTTAATTAACTTACTTGAATATCGGACAAAGTAGTTCTGGCATGATGACTCAATCGGCAAACCATGTCACCTGTGTCACCGTAATCGTACGAATGGCAACGAAATGGTGAATTGAGACAGAGTTCGCGACACTCGTCAGATGTAGCAACATCCTGATGAACAGAATCTACAGTTTTGAGAATACGGCCTGTAAGCTTCTTGAATTCACAAAGTTTCACGGGCTCATCAACGCAGTGGTTCTCCAAGTAATTAAACCGATCTGAAGTTTGAAAAGCATTCGAACCGGCAACTGTTAATCGATCCATGTCCGAGAGCTCGCACTCCTTCGTTGCATTTGCATAATTGGCAGATCTGCAATATAGCAAACAAGACAAACAGACAATTAAATATGGTTAATGAAAGGAAATCAATTTATTATTTTCTTACTCCCATTTACGTTCTGCAATTGTTTGTCGTGTAAATTGATTTTATATTCACAATTTAAATGCTCCATTAATTTTTTCTTTTATACTCATTATCAATTCGATTGTAATGATTGAGTTAGAGGAAGAAACAGGGTGCGGTCACCAAGAAAATATGTCACCGCCATTCCTCAATGAACGGTAATGCTAATGTCTATACACTAGTGTTTTTCGTGCAGTAGAGCGTAAACGAAAAGCCGGACAACAACACATACATATATTTAGGTCTCAGTGAATGGTTGAAGGAGACATAAAGTTTGAGATCGCAGATCTCTCAGACTCTTCTCTCATGTCGCGTGCTGTACACTCAATCGCTGAGGGAGTGATGAAAAAATGAAGGAAAAAAAAAAAAATTGGATCACAATTGATTGAGAGAGGCAAAAGAATTTAACGCGTCAATTACTTTGTTATATGGCACAATATTTTCATTATTATATCTTTTCCCATACACCATCATACTGTTTATTTTATCCCTACGACATGTTGCACAATCGCGTAAAGATTTTTATTTTTCTTTTATCTCATATCTCTCTGTTTGCGCAGTTGATATTACACAACATTTCTCTCAAGCTATCAGTAACAAAATTGATTACGCAATATGTCTATTGCAGCAATACAATTTACAATGTTTAATCAGCATCGTGCAAATTGTATTGTCGTATTATTTATATGCATATACGTACATGAATAAATTGAAATAGTTAATTTTGGCATTTATAATTCATTATGGGTAAGAGTGTTGTTTGCATGACGCTGTCGTTAGATATCGTCGCATTGAGTGCTCACAATAAACTTGAGGGTACTTTGCTGATTAACTGCACGATATACACTCACCAATGCGGGTACAATAATATATAGTCAATCAGTATGAATAATGGTCATTTATTTTTCTTTATCACTTCTCCCGTATGTTTCTTGTCTTTGCTTTGACTATTAAGACATTATATATATATATATATATATGAAGTTATATATGATAGAGTGCCCTGATCTCTTCGAAATCGCAGGAACAAAAGATGTCTTTCCCTTTTGCTCATCCAACTTTGTGTAAATCTCGGGGGAAATTTTAACCTCGCGAGGCAGATGTTAAATGCGAAGTTAACTTCGACGAGAAGACGGCAACAACTCACCTCTTTCTCTCTCTCCCTCAAGCTTTTCTCCATTAAGCTCTTTTTACCTGTGGGCAATGTTCTTTTCATTTTATCTTACTTGCAATTTTTTTTCTGTCTTTTCGTTTATTTTTATGAAACAATCCATACGCTGTTTTCATTTACTCTATTTTATTCCAACGAATTAGTTTCTCCACAAATGTCACTGTCGAAGTTAAGAATAAACGAAA